>OX155902.1:46477054-46562848 GCA_944588485.1 Phosphuga atrata
GACAAGACTAGACAGACAAGACTAGACAGACAAGACTAGACAGACAAGACTAGACAGACAAGACTAGACAGACAAGACTAGACAGACAAGACTAGACAGACAAGACTAGACAGACAAGACTAGACAGACAAGACTAGACAGACAAGACTAGACAGACAAGACTAGACAGACAAGACTAGACAGACAAGACTAGACAGACAAGACTAGACAGACAAGACTAGACAGACAAGACTAGACAGACAAGACTAGACAGACAAGACTAGACAGACAAGACTAGACAGACAAGACTAGACAGACAAGACTAGACAGACAAGACTAGACAGACAAGACTAGACAGACAAGACTAGACAGACAAGACTAGACAGACAAGACTAGACAGACAAGACTAGACAGACAAGACTAGACAGACAAGACTAGACAGACAAGACTAGACAGACAAGACTAGACAGACAAGACTAGACAGACAAGACTAGACAGACAAGACTAGACAGACAAGACTAGACAGACAAGACTAGACAGACAAGACTAGACAGACAAGACTAGACAGACAAGACTAGACAGACAAGACTAGACAGACAAGACTAGACAGACAAGACTAGACAGACAAGACTAGACAGACAAGACTAGACAGACAAGACTAGACAGACAAGACTAGACAGACAAGACTAGACAGACAAGACTAGACAGACAAGACTAGACAGACAAGACTAGACAGACAAGACTAGACAGACAAGACTAGACAGACAAGACTAGACAGACAAGACTAGACAGACAAGACTAGACAGACAAGACTAGACAGACAAGACTAGACAGACAAGACTAGACAGACAAGACTAGACAGACAAGACTAGACAGACAAGACTAGACAGACAAGACTAGACAGACAAGACTAGACAGACAAGACTATACTAGACAAGACTAGACAGACAAGACTAGACAGACAAGACTAGACAGACAAGACTAGACAGACAAGACTAGACAGACAAGACTAGACAGACAAGACTAGACAGACAAGACTAGACAGACAAGACTAGACAGACAAGACTAGACAGACAAGACTAGACAGACAAGACTAGACAGACAAGACTAGACAGACAAGACTAGACAGACAAGACTAGACAGACAAGACTAGACAGACAAGACTAGACAGACAAGACTAGACAGACAAGACTAGACAGACAAGACTAGACAGACAAGACTAGACAGACAAGACTAGACAGACAAGACTAGACAGACAAGACTAGACAGACAAGACTAGACAGACAAGACTAGACAGACAAGACTAGACAGACAAGACTAGACAGACAAGACTAGACAGACAAGACTAGACAGACAAGACTAGACAGACAAGACTAGACAGACAAGACTAGACAGACAAGACTAGACAGACAAGACTAGACAGACAAGACTAGACAGACAAGACTAGACAGACAAGACTAGACAGACAAGACTAGACAGACAAGACTACGACAGACAAGACTAGACAGACACGACTAGACAGACAAGACTAGACAGACAAGACTAGACAGACAAGACTAGACAGACAAGACTAGACAGACAAGACTAGACAGACAAGACTAGACAGACAAGACTAGACAGACAAGACTAGACAGACAAGACTAGACAGACAAGACTAGACAGACAAGACTAGACAGACAAGACTAGACAGACAAGACTAGACAGACAAGACTAGACAGACAAGACTAGATAGACAAGTCTAGACAAACAAGACTAGACATGCAGGACTAGACAGACAAGATTAGACACACAACACTAGACAGACAAGACTAGACGGACAAGACTAGACAGACAAGACTAGACATTACAGACAAGACTTAAATAACCAGAAAAGAGCAAATGGAGAGCGAATGGATGGCGATCATAGTGTCGCACGACACACAAGGAATGTTACATTGACGACTAGACATGTGACGAAAAGACGGAAAAAATAGTTAAGCGCACGACTACATAGCTAATGCGACAGAGACGAAATCGAGACGAGGAAAGGACAACAACAAGAAGAAAAGGAAGTAATTAGAACGAACATCACCACCCACCTGAAGTAATGCTCACGCGGTTCCCGGTGGAGTGTAGTCAAGAGACAGATGAGGGGTTTAGTGGGTATGCTGGTCACGAAGAACGATCAATGAGGCCCATACTATACGGGAACGATGGCCCCGGTGTGCAATAATGGATTCCCTCTCCTCCGAAAAAAAAAGACAAGTCTGGACAGACCAGACTAGCCAGACGAGACTAGACAGACAAGACTAGACAGACAAGACTAGACAGACAAGACTAGACAGACAAGACTAGACAGACAAGACTAGACAGACAAGACTAGACAGACAAGACTAGACAGACAAGACTAGACAGACAAGACTAGACAGACAAGACTAGACAGACAAGACTAGACAGACAAGACTAGACAGACAAGACTAGACAGACAAGACTAGACAGACAAGACTAGACAGACAAGACTAGACAGACAAGACTAGACAGACAAGACTAGACAGACAAGACTAGACAGACAAGACTAGACAGACAAGACTAGACAGACAAGACTAGACAGACAAGACTAGACAGACAAGACTAGACAGACAAGACTAGACAGACAAGACTAGACAGACAAGACTAGACAGACAAGACTAGACAGACAAGACTAGACAGACAAGACTAGACAGACAAGACTAGACAGACAAGACTAGACAGACAAGACTAGACAGACAAGACTAGACAGACAAGACTAGACAGACAAGACTAGACAGACAAGACTAGACAGACAAGACTAGACAGACAAGACTAGACAGACAAGACTAGACAGACAAGACTAGACAGACAAGACTAGACAGACAAGACTAGACAGACAAGACTAGACAGACAAGACTAGACAGACAAGACTAGACAGACAAGACTAGACAGACAAGACTAGACAGACAAGACTAGACAGACAAGACTAGACAGACAAGACTAGACAGACAAGACTAGACAGACAAGACTAGACAGACAAGACTAGACAGACAAGACTAGACAGACAAGACTAGACAGACAAGACTAGACAGACAAGACTAGACAGACAAGACTAGACAGACAAGACTAGACAGACAAGACTAGACAGACAAGACTAGACAGACAAGACTAGACAGACAAGACTAGACAGACAAGACTAGACAGACAAGACTAGACAGACAAGACTAGACAGACAAGACTAGACAGACAAGACTAGACAGACAAGACTAGACAGACAAGACTAGACAGACAAGACTAGACAGACAAGACTAGACAGACAAGACTAGACAGACAAGACTAGACAGACAAGACTAGACAGACAAGACTAGACAGACAAGACTAGACAGACAAGACTAGACAGACAAGACTAGACAGACAAGACTAGACAGACAAGACTAGACAGACAAGACTAGACAGACAAGACTAGACAGACAAGACTAGACAGACAAGACTAGACAGACAAGACTAGACAGACAAGGACTAGACAGACAAGACTAGACAGACAAGACTAGACAGACAAGACTAGACAGACAAGACTAGACAGACAAGACTAGACAGACAAGACTAGACAGACAAGACTAGACAGACAAGACTAGACAGACAAGACTAGACAGACAAGACTAGACAGACAAGACTAGACAGACAAGACTAGACAGACAAGACTAGACAGACAAGACTAGACAGACAAGACTAGACAGACAAGACTAGACAGACAAGACTAGACAGACAAGACTAGACAGACAAGACTAGACAGACAAGACTAGACAGACAAGACTAGACAGACAAGACTAGACAGACAAGACTAGACAGACAAGACTAGACAGACAAGACTAGACAGACAAGACTAGACAGACAAGACTAGACAGACAAGACTAGACAGACAAGACTAGACAGACAAGACTAGACAGACAAGACTAGACAGACAAGACTAGACAGACAAGACTAGACAGACAAGACTAGACAGACAAGACTAGACAGACAAGACTAGACAGACAAGACTAGACAGACAAGACTAGACAGACAAGACTAGACAGACAAGACTAGACAGACAAGACTAGACAGACAAGACTAGACAGACAAGACTAGACAGACAAGACTAGACAGACAAGACTAGACAGACAAGACTAGACAGACAAGACTAGACAGACAAGACTAGACAGACAAGACTAGACAGACAAGACTAGACAGACAAGACTAGACAGACAAGACTAGACAGACAAGACTAGACAGACAAGACTAGACAGACAAGACTAGACAGACAAGACTAGACAGACAAGACTAGACAGACAAGACTAGACAGACAAGACTAGACAGACAAGACTAGACAGACAAGACTAGACAGACAAGACTAGACAGACAAGACTAGACAGACAAGACTAGACAGACAAGACTAGACAGACAAGACTAGACAGACAAGACTAGACAGACAAGACTAGACAGACAAGACTAGACAGACAAGACTAGACAGACAAGACTAGACAGACAAGACTAGACAGACAAGACTAGACAGACAAGACTAGACAGACAAGACTAGACAGACAAGACTAGACAGACAAGACTAGACAGACAAGACTAGACAGACAAGACTAGACAGACAAGACTAGACAGACAAGACTAGACAGACAAGACTAGACAGACAAGACTAGACAGACAAGACTAGACAGACAAGACTAGACAGACAAGACTAGACAGACAAGACTAGACAGACAAGACTAGACAGACAAGACTAGACAGACAAGACTAGACAGACAAGACTAGACAGACAAGACTAGACAGACAAGACTAGACAGACAAGACTAGACAGACAAGACTAGACAGACAAGACTAGACAGACAAGACTAGACAGACAAGACTAGACAGACAAGACTAGACAGACAAGACTAGACAGACAAGACTAGACAGACAAGACTAGACAGACAAGACTAGACAGACAAGACTAGACAGACAAGACTATACAGACAAGACTATACAGACAAGACTAGACAGACAAGACTAGACAGACAAGACTAGACAGACAAGACTAGACAGACAAGACTAGACAGACAAGACTAGACAGACAAGACTATACAGACAAGACTAGACAGACAAGACTAGACAGACAAGACTAGACAGACAAGACTAGACAGACAAGACTAGACAGACAAGACTAGACAGACAAGACTAGACAGACAAGACTAGACAGACAAGACTAGACAGACAAGACTAGACAGACAAGACTAGATAGACAAGTCTAGACAGACAAGACTAGACATGCAGGACTAGACAGACAAGATTAGACACACAACACTAGACAGACAAGACTAGACGGACAAGACTAGACAGACAAGACTAGACATTACAGACAAGACTTAAATAACCAGAAAAGAGCAAATGGAGAGCGAATGGATGGCGATCATAGTGTCGCACGACACACAAGGAAGGTTACATTGACGACTAGACATGTGACGAAAAGACGGAAAAAATAGTTAAGCGCACGACTACATAGCTAATGCGACAGAAGACGAAATCGAGACGAGGAAAGGACAACAACAAGAAGAAAAGGAAGTAATTAGAACGAACATCACCACCCACCTGAAGTAATGCTCACGCGGTTCCCGGTGGAGTGTAGTCAAGAGACAGATGAGGGGTTTAGTGGGTATGCTGGTCACGAAGAACGATCAATGAGGCCCATACTATACGGGAACGATGGCCCCGGTGTGCAATAATGGATTCCCTCTCCTCCGAAAAAAAAAGACAAGTCTGGACAGACCAGACTAGCCAGACGAGACTAGACAGACAAACTAGACAGACAATACTAGACTAACAATACTAGACAGACAGCTTTCGCTTGTTGCTTTTGAATACTTTATCTGCGATTACGGTGACGTGTTGTTTAAATGATAGTCAGTAGATAGGCTAGGACAGTTCGGGCGCAAAATCCCATGAGGATTTACATAGAGGTCTAAATTCACATTTTTTTATTTTTATCCGATCCGGTGGGTTGGTGGGTCAAAGAGACCTCAGTTCGACCTCTTCTGGAAGTATATCATTTAGTCACTTGCAATAATTATAAATATAACAAGTAGGGGTGGTTGATGAGAAAAATCATATTTGGTGTCAGAACGGCTCTAGCACGCGCCCTAAGAGAGATACCGCCCGGCCGCCGCCCTCTCAGTAGATGACGTCATCCGCCGCGGTAGATATTGCTAAACTAATTATTTCGACGCTGATTGTTTCATTAACGAATAAATAATTACTATTAACCATGTGTAACAATTTATATGTAATCTTATGGAAAAGTGTGACTTTAACAGTGATTTTTGAAAATTAACATTATTTCTTTCTTAAAACATACACACACAAACTTACTCATTTCGAGAGCCCTCAAGCTTCAAACTAATTTTGTGTTTGAACTTAAGCTTGTAAACGTGTGTGAGCATAGAAATAATAAGAAACGCCGCCAGTTTCTTGGAATTGCTCTATGTGTTTATATTACTAAGCATATTAAGAGTTTGATTTACTGGATACAGCACTAATCTCTAAACGCGTGCGAGCGAAGAAATAATAAATCTCGCATGCGGTCTAATCAATTTCTTGGAATTGTTCTGTTTATCCTAATAAGCATATTAAGAGTTTGACCTAGTTTTTGATCATTGAATCCGTGCAAAGAATCGTGGGAAAGTTAAAACCGTCGAGTCAGCATTTTTCTTGTTCAACTTGTCTGGATAAATCATTGATCACGTGACACATCCGGCGGGTATATAAATTCGAGCTGAGAGCGCTAGTCTATGTAACCCCACGCTAACACTAAACAGGGTATGAGGTATATGTAACCCCACGCTAAACAGGGTGTTAGGTCTATGTTGCCCCACGCTAAACAGGGTATGAGGTCTATGTAACCCCACGCTAAACAGGGTGTTAGGTCTATGTTGCCCCACGCTAAACAGGGTATGAGGTCTATGTAGCCCCACGCTAAACAGGGTGTGAGGTCTATCTCCGTCCACTTGCCGTCCACTTTGCGTCCACTTTTCGTCCACTTTCCACTTTCCGTCCATTTTAATCAGCTTTAATTAGCTTTAAACAGCTTTCATTCAGCTTTAACCAGCATTTAATCTCAGTGGTTAGGTTAGTTGAATTGGCATTATGGTAGGTTAGCATTAGATTCTTTGTACGGGTTTAATGATCAAAAACTAGGTCAAACTCTTAATATGCTTATTAGGATAAACAGAACTATTTCAAGAAATTGATTAGACCGCGTGCGAGATTTATTATTTCTTCGTTCGCACGCGTTTAGAGACAAGTTGAGACGGGAAATTGTTATCAGTGCTGTTCCAGTAAATCAAACTCTTAATATGCTTATTAAAATAAACACATAGAGCAATTCCTAGAAACTGGCGGCGTTTCTTATTATTTCTACGCTCACACACGTTTACAATCTTAAGTTCAAACACAAAATTAGTTTGAAGCTTGAGGGCTCTCGAAATGAGTAAGTTTGTGTGTGTGTTTTACGAAAGAAATAATATTTATTTTCAAAAATCACTGTTAAAGTCACACTTTTCCATAAGATTACATATAAATTGAGACACAAGGTTAATAGTAATTATTTATTCGTTAATCAACCAATCAGCGTCGAAATAATTAGTTTAGCAATATCATTATTGAAAGTGGCTAAATGATATACTTCCAGTAGAGGTCCAACTGAGGTCTCTCCGACCCACCAACCCACCGGACCGGATGAAAAATCAAAAAATGTGAATTTAGACAGACCCCTATGTAAATCCTTATGGGATTTTGCGCCCGAACTGTCCTAGCCTCTCTACTATAGCCATTTATTTATAGTAACACTCAGATATTTGATCGACTTTTTCAGAACTATTAGTTCCTCATTTACAAAAAAAAGTAATGGGGCCAATCTTTCCTGTTCCGAGTCCTGTTAGGAGCACTGCCGTTGTCTTTTCCGGGGCCAGGTTTAGTGTTTTTCCTTCCATCCAATTACCAACTTGCTCTATAGCCCTATTTACTCTAAGCATCATTTTCCTTTCTGTTTTCCGAGTCACTACTAGAACCAGATCGTCGGCAAAATCCACCATGTCCACTCCCTCCGGCAAGACCTCCCTCTCTCTGAGGACGCCTTCGTATAGGATATTATACTGCGTCGGACCCAAAACCGATCTATGTGACACCATTACTAACATTACAAGCTTTTGTTGCATTTTGTACTTATGTATTACTTATCTGTTAAGTATGTTTTCTATTGTTTAAATTGCTCTGTATTATTCACAAGGACATACCCTTTCCTGCCAATTCCTTCAAGATATTTTGCCGAGTTTAAGGCATTTTTACGTCGAGGGTTATGAGCGCACATAACTTTTTGTCCTTTGTGTCTATTCTTGGGCTTTTTTTGCTTCGTCGACAACCTTGGCTATGGCATCTACTGTGGGTTTGCCCTCCCTAAATCCAAATTGCTTTTCCGAACGGTTAGTGAAAACTGCCCTAGTTGTTGTCTCCCCGACCAGGTACGAACCCGGGTCTCCCACATTGAAAGGCGGGTATGTTGTCAACTAGACCACCGAGGAGAGGGACAGAAAAGACTAGACAAACAAAACTAAACAGACAAGACTAGCCAGACAAGACTAGACAGACAAAATTACACAGACAAGGCTAGTCAGAGAAGATTAGGCAGATAAGATTAGACAGACAAGATGAGACAGACAAGACTAAACAGACAAAACCAGACAGACAACTCTAGACAGTAAAACTAGACGGACAAGACTAGACAGGCAAGAGGTGACAGGCAGAACTAGACAGACAATAGTAGACCGAGAATACTAGACAGACGAGACTAGACAGGCAAGGCCAGACAGTCAAAACTATACAGACAATACTAGACAGAGTAGACTAGACAGATAAGACTAGGCAGAAAAGCCTAGATAGACAAGACTAGAGAGACAAGACATTCGAGCGTTGACAGTCAGCGAGAGTAGTCGTACGAGACCAGAAACAGTGAACAAGTCAGTAGTGTAGGGCAAATTGTCCCGCAGTTTTAGTGATTATAGATAAGTCAAATAAGAGCTTTGTCAGCTATTTTTGTTAACAAAGCCTATGGAACTAAGATCCTTTCTGACAAGTAGTTTGATATCCTTAACACCTTTTTAACGAGTGTTAACTTTGAAACTTTTATATCGGAGGCTTTTAAAAAGGAAACCCCTGTTAGTAGTCGTCTCTGAGTTATCTAAACAAGTTGAATTTTTAACCAAGCAGAATGAAGATATGTTTAACTTTTGAGCTGCTGCTGAGCGGAAAATACAAAATAATTTGCTACAAAAAGTTATTCCTACACCAAAAACTGGCGATAACACCGAAACGCCGGATATCTCAAGACGTGTGCAGCAAAAAGATTTATCGACAAGAAAAAGGAGTGATAACGGCGAGAAAGAAAGGCCGGTTAGAATTAATGCTACCAAGGATAAGCCGGTAGCACAAAAAAATTAAATAAAACATCTGAGAGAATTAGCGATACAGCCAATGGAGTTGTAATAGAAATTAATGAAAATTGGGAAACTTAGTGTCGCCGTAAAACAGGGCCGAGAAAGTCAAACGTAATTTATGGGAGTAGCGACGACCCAACTGAAATAAAGGCGGCCGTGCGGTTTCAACACCTACACGTGTACCGTTTGGCTCCGGAATTAACTGAAAAGGACATAATTTTCTATCTTACATAAAAAACTTCAAACAAATATTGTGTAAAAAGCTACAATCCCGACACCCGACCGAATATGCGTCCTTTATGGTCTCAGTACTTATTGAAGATTACGAGATCTTAAACAAACCAGAAACATGGCCAAGGATCACTTGTTTGAACTGTTTTTTTGCTAAGGCTGGAAAAACCGATACCGAAGGAGTAAAATACCTTAAGGTGCGTAATTCTAAATCATCAACTGTAAAATTAATAAATTAAAATGTGCAGTCATTGGGTAGCTCGGTGGATACCTTGGAATATACGTTGGAAAAAAACAAACAGTGTATATTTTTAATTCTTGCAGAGCATTGGAAGAGCTCGGAGCAAATTAAAGTAATAAAATTAAAGGACTTCGAACCAACAGACCACTTTTGCAGACAAGCTGGCGCGTATGGAGGTGTCGCAATTTACTGGAGAGAAGGTACAACTAATAAACTAAGAAGCGACGCGACATAAGTCGCATCGCTGAAAATAATATACTCGAATGTGCAGCGATAGAATCCGTACTTAACGGAGTATATAATAAAAAATATAATTATTATTGGAATATATAGAGCCCCTCTGGCAAAGGACTAATTTGTTTTTATTGAAATTTTGAAATAATTTTTTGGTTTTAGTTTATAAATCGCCAGAGTAGCATATTGTAATAAAGCTAACCAAATCTAAAAATGAAATTCTTCTTGTCTGTCTAGTCTTGTCTGTATAATGAAAATATTACATCGAAATAACAAATCCTATGTGGAATTTTCATTTAATTATAATTTTTGAATCTAGTTTCGTTTTACTAGTTGCTTTGTGGAGTGTTTGCCATAGATTCAAGGCGATTCACTAGAAGAGGAATTTGTATTACGAAAATATAATAAAACACAGTTTTATATGTTTCAAAATATATTGGTAGGACACTACATATGTTTCACCACTCTGTGGCTTCATCAGGTGATGAAATATAGAAAAAATTAGAAAACAAGATTCTTATATATACACGAAAAACATTTGTCGGGGGCGGGGGTTATTACAGATTTAGGCTTAGTAGGGGAGAGTTATTTAGATCTATTTAGTCATTGAAGATGATGCCTTTTTTATTATATTTGTTAATTTCTAAACTTTCTAATAAGTTAAGATTTTTACTTTTTATTTCTGTGTGTAAAATATCAAATTTATTACTAATTTGTGGTTGTTTTCTAAGCAATGGTTGGTAAAACTAGAGTCAGTTTTCTTGGAGATGTAACTTATTTCGTGTTTTTTTATCCTGATACCAAACGACCTCCCTGTTGGTCCTATGTAGACTTTATCACAATCTTCACAAGCTAGCCGCCTATAAACCCCCGAGTTTGACTTTTTATCTGTTTTGTATTATTTTTTTATGTGTTTTTGAATAGAATTGTTTGTTTTAAAGGCAATAGTTAGGTCTGGCGATTTTTTAATTATTTTACTAATAATCTCTGAAACTTTGCCTAAATATGTCAGTGAGCTATAATTTTTGGGTGTTATAGATTTCGTATTGGGGTAGATTAATTGGAGTGTTTTTGCTTTTTGGAATTTGGTTAACATATCTGTTACCATGTTTGTTGGGTATCCATTACTCCGTGCTATGGTGATGATTCTGTCCTTTTCTAAGTCGAAATTTCCTATACTCATTGGGGTGTTGAGGAGTCTGTGTATCATGGATTGATATGCAGATAATTTTTGTGTAATAGGGTGGAAAGAGTTTGCGTGTATTGTGATGTCCGTGTGTGTGGGTTTATGATATATAGAAAAATCATGTTTGTTATTATTGTTGTGGGATATTGTGATGTCCAGGAAATTTATGGTTTTGTTAATTTCTGTTTCTATTGTGAATGTTATATTAGGGTGAATAGTATTAATGAAGTTGTGCAGTGAATTTAGTTGTCTGTATTGAGGTTATTTAATAATAAACAAGATTTCTAATTGTAACCAAAGTAAAAAGAATGTATTAACCAAAAACTTAAAATTAACACGTTGTACAGTTAGACTTAAAACACATGACTGGCCGGATACAAAAGGTCAGTGTTACAAAAGATAAACAAAAATACAGGGTGGTATTAAGCTAAAATTTAATCCAATACTCCCACTAAATTTTATACCACTAAATTCTATACAACAAAAAAATATATGCTTTGCAAAACAACATTAATACAAAAACTTAACTTAATAACAATAAACAACTAACAGAACTGACAATATTTCATCTCTAATATGTTCGAATTTAGCAGTAGGCAGAGCCTTAGTTAAAATATCAGCCAGTTGATCTGAACTTTGCACATACTTAATAATAATTAATTTTGCTTTGATCTTTTCTCTAATAATATTGAATTTAGCATCAATATGTTTTGTCTTTTTATGATAAACAGGATTATTTATTAGTTTGATAGCACTCTGATTATCAATACACATAGTTGTGCAATTTTGGCTGATTTATTAATTTCTTTGAAAAACTGTCTTAACCATAAAAGATTCTTGGCTGCTTCGCAACCAGCCATAAATTCAGCTTCAGTCGTTGATAAGGCAATACAAGATTGTTTTTGACTAGACCAAGATATAGGCCCACCATTTAACATAAAAATATAACCAGTGGTCGATTTTCTTGTATCTAAGTCCCCAGCAAAATCTGAATCTGAATATCCAATTAAACTTTCATAACCTTGATACATTATACATAAATCTTTAGTTTTAATAAGATATCTAATTATTCTCTTCATCTGATTAACATGGTGTATACTTGGATTATTAATATATCTACTTAATAGATTTACACCATATGAGATATCTGACCTTGTTGCTGTAGATAAAAACAATAATGACCCTATGGCTTCCCTATAAGGAAAATTAATCTGTTCATTATCAATATTTTTAGTTAACTGAACATTTACATCAACAGGTTATTACAAGGGTGTGCAGTACTCATATTAAATCTATTTAATAATTGTTCAATATAATGTCTTTGACTGATAGACACTGAATCATCAGTTTTTACAATTTCTAAACCAACAAACCGATTTAAATTTAACTCTTTGATGTTAAATCCTTGTTTTAAATAACTTACAATTTGATCTAATGTTGCATTTGATTGAGACATAATTAAAGCATCATCTACATACAAAAATAACAAGGCTTTAATACCATTAAAGTTACCTACAAATACACAATTATCTGCCTGTGATTGAACAAAACCAAATTTCAATAAAAAGTTTGTAAATTTATTATTCCGCAACGAGATGCTTGTTTTAAGCCATACAGTGATTTGTTCAATACATATTTTATTTTCTGGCGCTTTCACTCCATCTGGAATTTCCATAAAAATATCCTCTTCTAATTCTCCATACAGGAAAGCCGTCTTGACATCTAATTGTCGTTCTATGCCAATTATATTTAGCAGAAATAGATAAAAGTATTCTTATTGACTTGTAGTAGGTGAAAAAATTTCATTGTAATCTATCCCTTCAATTTGTGTGAAACCACGGGCACAAAGTCGAGCTTTATATCTTTCTACTTGACCATCTTGGTTTCTTTTAATATTGAAAACCCATTTGGATGTTATAGTTCTATGATTTTCATTATCCACAAAACTCCAAGTGTTATTGGTACGATGAGCTTCTAATTCTTCATTTATGGCCTCTAGCCATAATTTACATTCCTTGCTATTAATTGCTTCATTATAAGTCACAGGTGCATCCAATTCCATTAAATTTGCTTCGAAACAATTATTTCTTCGCGGTCGCAAAGTAATATTTTAATGATCTATATCAGTAAGATCAATTTCTTGTGAAGGTTCATAGGTCTCATCACTTTCATCAATGGCAGTATGTGTGCTGTCATCACTTCCCCAATTCTGATCGCTTGCATTCATCTCATTGTTATCTGTCACCACTTCACCATTTTGTTCATCATCATCACATATGAAAAATTGAGCTTCATTCCGTTGTAATTCTGGACTTTTCTGTTCATTGAAAATAACATTTCTTGATATTGTAATTCTTTTTGTGGTTGAATCATACATTTTATAGTTTGTATTATCATATCCAACTAACATCATCTTACGACTTTTACAATCAAGCTTCTTTCTCAACTGATCTGGCACATGAACATAGCCTTCACATCCAAACACTCTGACATGATCTAAACTAGGTTTTGTACCACTCCACAACTCCTTAGGTGTCTGATTTGAGGATGTACGATTTAATAAATAAACAGCACAATTGACCGCTTCTGCCCATAGATTGAGTGGTACATTACGAGTATAAAGCATGGATCGAGCACTTTCAACAATTGTCCTTATTTCACTTTCTGCCCGGCCATTCTGTTCAGGTGTGTAAGGGGCAGTGAGTTCATGAGAAATACCCTCGCTGTCAAGATACTCTTTAAAGTCTTTGCTTGTGTATTCTCCACCATTTTCTGTATGTAATGTGCGTACACTATGTGAAAACTTGTTTTTAATCATCAAGTTATATTTTTTAAAACAGTTTAACACATCACATTTATTTTTTAAGTACACATACCTAAAACTTGTAGCACCGTCTTTAAAAATAACAAAATATTTCATACCTTGTACATAAAGCACACTAAGTGGTCCACAAACATCACTGTATACAACATCACCTGGTTGCTGTGGTCCTCTGTTTGATTTTTGGAATGGTTGACGAGCATGCTTGCCATAAGCACAACCCTCACATACAAACTTGTCACAGTCTGATAAGTCCACACCAGTAATCACATTGTTTTTGCACATTTTCTGAATTTCTTTAACATTCAAATGTCCCAAACGTTCATGCCATGTTTTAAGGTCCAATTTTTGCACTACATTACAAACTGGATTTTGAATTGTTTTCATATTTAACTCATATAAATTGTTGCTTTGTAAGGTTGCACATAGCACTAATTTATTGTCCTTGTAAATCAAAGCATCAGTATGTTTCTTTACAATATTATAACCTTGTCTTGTCACTACTCCTTCGGAAAATAGGTTTCTTCTCAATTTTGGTACATAAAGAACATTTTTCAGGATACTTGCCTCCCACTGTCCATTGACACACTTGTTTACCAAAATATTTCCTTGGCCAATAACTTCTACAGCTTCTTGGTTTCCAAGTTTCAGGGGAGATCCCGTATACTCATACAATTCAACAAAATTTTCACGTTTATGAGACATGTGAGCTGAGGCACCGCTGTCCAATATCCATCTTAAACCTTCATCATTATTTTTCCAGTCTGTATCTGCTACATTGAAAGCTAACATATTCTTTTCTCCTGGTTGTTTATGTTTTTGTTTAGGAGCACGGCAGTCTCTTGCATAATGACCACGTTTCCCACAGTTGTAACATATAAAGCGATGTGACTTTTCATTTAATTTTTCATTAAATTCTTTGTTTGTTTTTATTAATGGAACAGTTTTCTTTTTTGTACTTTGCTTTGCTAATAAAAGCGTTTCATTCTCTTCTTCTACATTCAAGCTGGCCTCTTCATCTAACAAACGAGCTGTCAAGTTAACTATAGTTTGATTCTGAGAATCAAGTGACATCCAAGCCTGGCGTAGAGATCTGTATTTGGGAGGTAGTGTACTCAATATTTTAGTTAAGATCGCAGTATCAATAATAAGCTCTCCACTTTCTTTAAGTTGCTTAGCCAAACTTTCTACTTTAGCTATATGCTGAGCAATGCTATCTGCCGGTGACATTTTATATTGATAAAAACGCTCATGTATCATCATTTTAGTCATCTCGGATTTTTGTTCATAAATGGATTCAAGTTTGGTCATCAGCTCAAGCGCTGATTCACAATTTTCGATGAGTGCTATTTGATTTAAATCCATAGCCGATGTTAATATAAACATTGCCATTCCATCATCTTTATTCCATTGAGTCGCATTTCCTTCTGGTTTTGGCGTGTTGATATCTAATCCTTTGGCGCGGAGG
The DNA here is from genome assembly GCA_944588485.1 of Phosphuga atrata. NCBI lineage: Eukaryota > Metazoa > Arthropoda > Insecta > Coleoptera > Silphidae > Phosphuga > Phosphuga atrata. The sequence continues at coordinate 46,492,709 of OX155902.1, forward strand.
GCACATTTTATTTGGAATTTCCATTGTTTAAAATTCATTCCATCGAATTTTTCTAGGTTCGTTGTCTTTCCAACCTCCATTTTACAGCACGCGGTTCTACAAAAACTAATTGTCTACTGTTTTCTATGCTCTTTGTTTATTACTAAACAATAACTGTTCATTCACGTTGTCCTGGGCCCATAACCTATTGAGGTTATTTAATAATAAACAAGATTTCTAATTGTAACAAAAGTAAAAAGAATTTATTAACCAAAAACTTAAAATTAGCACGTTGTACAGTTAGACTTAAAACACATGACTGGCCGGATACAAAAGGTGGCGCCGTCAGTGTTACAAAAGATAAACAAAAATACAGGGTGGTATTAAGCTAAAATTTAATCCAATAGTCTGTCCGTTCCTGTAAAATATATTAAGATGTCATCTACATATCTGACCCAGTATGTGCAATATTTAAAAGGTGGGTGTTTGCTAATAGTTTTATTAATATTGCCCATAAATATTTCGGCGAATAGTGGGCTTACGGGGTTTCCCATTGCCTGTCCAGTTGTTTGTTTGTAGAAAGCTGTTTGGAATTGGCAATAATTTCTTGGCAGCAATTCATTTTTTAGGATGGGGTTTGTGTTATTTTTTTTCCAGTTTTAATTTTATTAGATTAACGACCTCATTGGGGTCTATACTTGGAAAAAGATTAGTGACGTCAAAGGAAGTTACTTTGCTATTTCTAGTTATTTCTTTGTTTTGGATTTGATTGATTAATTCGGATGAGTTTTTTTATTGCGAATATAGGTTTAAATTGTGTTAATTCGTATAAGACGTGAATTAGGTGTTTGGACAGGTTTCTGCAAGGGGCATTTATATATGAAACTACTGGGCGTATAGGTGTATTTTCTTTATGTAGTTTTATTAACCCGTATAACTTGAGTGGTTGTGGGTTCATCGTCGATAATTTAAACTTCTGGGTTTTATTGATTTTGCCCTCTGAATTATTTATGGAATGTTTAACTTGTTGATGGAATTTTGTGGTAGGGTCAGATTTTAGTTTAACAATTTTGTTTTGGTTGAGGAAATCTAGTACTTTTTGCACGTATTCCGGGAGAGCAATTACAGTGTTACCTTTCTCTGCTTTTGTGAAAATGATGTTGTTCTTTATTTTTTGTTTAATTGTTTTTAGTGTGATTTCGTCATTACTTGGGTTATACTTTATCTTGTAATTTTCTATTATGTTTTTGGCTTGGTATTTATAATTATTTGAGTCATATTCTGTTTGCTTAAGGCTAGGTCTGTTTCAACTCCCAGGTATTCTAGGTGTTTTTAATTGATATTATGTTTTAAGTTGTATTATATAAAAACCCTTTAGCTTGAAAGTTTATTTCTTTTGGAGTAAATTCAACTTTGATAAGATTTTTAAATCTGTCGTAAAAATTAAACTGGTTGTTCGTCGTGGTGTTAGTAGTTTTTTTTTAGGGTCTGTTGTTTTTTGTTGGCTATTAATTTGTTGATTTTGATTTTTTGTATTAAATATTTTTTGTGTATTATGGGGTTAATTCTGTCGTGAATAGTCTTGTATATTAAGTCAAACTCGATATTGTTAAGTATAAAAGCTAACTCAGAATGTAATACCATAAGGTGTAGTGACAGGTTGTCCCTAATCCTGTAGAGGTTCTTCTGTTCTTCTTTTGTCCAGGTTTTGTTGCCAATCTTTACTGCTGTTGTAGAAGCTATGCTATTGTGATTTGTCTTCAGTTGTATGTGTTTTGCTGTTACTTCTTCTTGTTTGCATTTGTGTAAGAACCATATATTTTTTCCGTTAATTCTATATTTCAGCTTTAATTTGAAAAATAGTTTCTCCAGTTCTCCTGGAAATTGTATTATTAAAGTTAGGTATTTGTATAATTTTCCGCAGATTATTTGCTTAAATAAGATTGTTAAGAAGTTTTAATTTCTGTAACAATTATTTGAGATTAAAGCATTAATTAGATGTGTTATTAAAATTATTTGCGTATTCAAAACTTTTTAATTAGTTATTCTTCATTGTTGTGGGATTTGAATGCGGACATAGATACACAATGTGTGCTTAACCCACATTAACAGTTGTTTTAGATTGTTTCATTTCCAACTATTCCTTCGAAATTGAGTTGCAAGCGAGCTTACTACCACATTTAAATTTACTTATACACATATTAAAATGACAAGACTAGAACCCGAACGTGTTTCTCAATTATGCACATCTTGATTTTTATTTCGAGCCATTTAACAGGAAAGAAATGCCACGAAACGTGTTTTAATTAAATATTTTGCAAATGAATAATTTTCGCTAGGCAGACAAGACTAGGTAAACATTTAGAAACTTTTAATAAAAAAATTTAATCACAAAATTTATAAAGCATATCATGAAATTTAATCCCAAATTATTTTGAAATATTCTACCAATAATATTTTTTCAGTAAAATAACAGAAATAGAAGAAATATTTATTGAAAACAAAGGGGCATCAGCCGTAAAGTCCTGGTATATTCAGTGTTATATGCGAAATGATTTTATACAAAAAAAAGTGTTAAAACAGTCTGACTGAGGGAAACGCACTTTGGCTACTGCCGAGAACGGGGGCGGCGTACCAAAACGACTCACTTTCGAAAATTGCTCACAAAATTCATTCTAATCATTTTAGCGCAAAAATAAAAAAAATCTCACCTGTGTACTGATGTATTTAAATAAATTCATTCAGTTATATCACAAGAGTATCGAAAATAATCGATTATTTTACGAGTAACGAGACGAAATCTTAATAATAATATAATAAAATTTTAAGTATTATATATTTTTTTTATTTTAAGTATTTTAAGGATTATATCGAGTTACGAGTGAAAAATAATCATTATTTCCGATTGCTCGTTATTGGTATTCGTTACAAATGGTATTCGTTACGATTCTTTAACGAATAGACCGATAATAATAAATTATTATACTTAGCATTTATTTTGTATTAATATTTTAAATAATGTTATCTATCGATGAGGTTTGAGATAGCATAATGGTAATGTACTGCACCGAAAAACGAGGACGCTTTGAGTTGTTGGTTATTTTTATCTTCTTGGATATGAATTATATTCTATATTCTACTCACCTACACGTGTCCACTTACCGAGTGGGTTAATACCCAGTGGACATTTTTGTACCAAATTTCTGTCTATTTCCAATCCGGATTTCGAGTTAATACGTTAACTGCCAAGTGTATCCAAAAGTATACACGCTAGTAGGGTCCTGTACGCCGCATGTATAATTTCGTATTCACGCACAATATCTACTTTCTGGTCGTGTGTATGCTACCGGAGCTTGCTTATCATAGGTTTTTTTTTTGACCGAATGGTTGGTGTGGCATGGAAGAACACACATTGCAACTTAGCCCAAAAAAAAAAAATTGAAAAAATGTTATCAATATCAAGTTTATTTTTGAAAAAATAAATCAACAAGTGATTGCACCTTATGTAATCTGTCACCTTCTGTACATAGCTCATTATCAGCAAAATGTAACATTCGAAGAATAATTTCGAATCTATTGCGTAACATAAATTTGGCTGCGTTTGACCAATAAAGATCAGATTTTCGCCAATAGTGATGGTTTTTTATCTAATCCCATCCACATAAAAAATCCAAGAAATCTATACACTTCGTCTCTGTCTGTAGGGTACCATTTATTCTAGCGTGAATATGGTCCTATGGTATGTTCAGTAATGCCGTGAACGATTGTTTGTTCCTCATAAATATTTGTTTGATTGACAATGGAATCCACAAGTTGTTCGTCAATGAATAATTTGTAATAATTTGTATTACACAAAGTTCATTTTGATTTTTGATTTGAACAACATCATCTGACACTCCAATTTCGTTTTTATAAGAAAATTCAGCAAAGTTACCAACAACTAATCCCCATTCCTGCTCTTCTTCACATTCAGTATCACCCTCGTTAGCTGGAGGAAGCTTCAGTCTTCTTCATCTTCACTTTCATAATTTGTCGACGTTACAATCAATTTGGGACGATCAACAGTTTTTTTTCTTTTATTTGAGGCAAGATTTTTAGCAGAAAGATGAAATTTTCGCTTTGTATTCACCAGTTCTAAAATAAGCAATCAGTTTTGATAAAATACAATTTTATACTATATTTTTGTACTCAAACCGTCGCTCGAAGACGTATTGCAACTATTATTTTCTGAATTTTCACAAAATAATTTAGCAAAGTCTGGAACGGTGTCCACTTCATTGTCACTCATGTCCACATACTGGGCCATCAAGGCCTGGAGACGAGCCACTTCACGTTCGTACGACATTCTTAGACACTTACACAAGCACTATTGTGTGATCAGTTCGAACGTTTTGAAATCTTTTTAGTTTTATGCAAGTTAAGACTTGCAAGCTGTGTATTCCAGGAAATACACGTGGCGGAGTGATACATGATAACAACTCCACGCCGCGTGTATCGCTGAATCACACGCGTAAAAAAGCGGGTAAAATAACAAAAAAAAAAAGAAAACTAGAAAAGTCTTAAATATATCATTTTTAGTAATATTAATAAAAAAAATGTCGTGGCCTGTGGGACCTTTTTCAAAATTACCCCCGGCAGTTAACGTGTTAAGAACAATCGATTCGTTTTGATATTTAATGTTCCTTTGCTTAACATATTGATGTGAAGCAAAAAGATCAATATGTTCCTAGAACATCTTGAGCTTCTTGTTTCTAGGAACATCTTGATATTTTCCTTCTTACTTTCGTTTCTGGGTCAACTGCGGCGTAGTGGTTGATTGAAATTTCCACGACTTTTACGTCTTTAACTAAGTTTTTCCCATCTGCTCGTGACTTCGGTGTCCTTCCAATGTCAATGACGTCACTATCTTCCTAATGCCCACCTTAGATTGTAGATTGTAGATATGGTGGTGACGACTTGTACTGCGACCTTTATAGATCTATTGTACCCCACCCTCCTCCTCCAAGCTTTGCTGTACTTACCCATTTAGAGCGCCTCCTCTAATACTGATTCCTTAAGGAATTTCAGGATCTGGGCGGGATTCAAGGCCTGCAGCTCCTCTGTTTTCAAGCAGTGAGCCCCAACGTAAATCTGTCTCTTGCGGAGTAATGCTCCGCAGTCTTTGAGCAGTTGTTTGGGGGTTTCCTCTGCTGAGCCACAGAATCTGCATCCATCATCCTCCTCTAGGCCTAGGGCCTTGAGATGTTTCCTAAGTCTGCAGTGTCCCGTCAGGACTCCTGTCAGAATTCTATGCTTGCTCCTGCTTAGTTTCAGGCAAGCTTTTGTTCTCTTCTGGTTAAAAGATCCCAGCATCACTTTGGATTGCCTTAGCCCTGTAAGTTCTGTTTAAACTTGGAACACCTTAATTAAATTGTTTATGAGGCTACCATGGCTCTCTTTACACAAGTTGTAATGTAATCTGCAACTTTTTTACAACGTTATATGATGTTATACGACCTAATAATTTTTTCATTACCTTCTTTGTAAGTAATAAAAGAATCTTTCACTTTATTTTTTGTAACTTTTGTAACAATTTGTAGGTCTTGAAAAAGATGAGAAGAAGGTCTTGAAGAAGAACTTGAGAAGAATTACCCGATTTCTACCGTATATATATATATATATATATATATATATATATATATATATATATATATATATATATATATATATATATTATTACATAATTTTTGCCCATATGGACAGTGTTTGAACTTAAATATCTCCTGATGACACAAGTTTCACTTCTTTCCCTTCTTTTTCTTCTCTTCCCAAAATCTCTTCATCCTTTGCCTGTGCTCCTGTTTCGTTTGTTCTGTCCGCAATGTTCCTATCTTCCTTTCGTTTACTAAAAATTTGGTATTCTTAATTTTGCTTCTGAATTTTTTCCTGTCTTCTATCATTTGCTGATTGATCCCCAATTGCTTTAAGTCATCTTCTATTTCATGAAACCAATTTGTATTCCTACTTGAACTCTTTACTATATCAAAGATTTTTTTTGTAAGTCGTTTATTGTTCATTCTCTGTATGTGCCCATAGAAAGTTAGTCTTTCTTTTTCTAATGATATCTGTTAGTCTGTCTGTGTTTTCATATAGCTCTTTGGTAGGTCTTTTAATCCATATCAAATCTCTGTGTACTGGTCCAAATATTTTTCTAAGAATTTTGCGTTCAATTTTTTCTGTTTGTATGATGTCAGATGCTCCAATTGTGGTCGTTTCTGATGCATACAATGTTTCAGGCAATACAACTGTTTTGTAATGTCCGAGTTTGGCCTGCCTTGATATGCTTTTCTTATTATAATGTGACCATGTAAGTTTGTATGCTTTCTGGAGTTTATATATGTATATATATATATATATATATATATATATATATATATATATATATATATATATATATATATATATATATATGTACAATCGAACTTCTATAACTCCATTTTTTCTATAACTCGATTTTTTTTAAATTCAAACGTTTAGATAGCATTTTACATATAAATTAACTTCCATAACTCGAATTTTTCTTATCTAGAATTTTTCAATAACTCGTAGTAAAAATTTGTACAAAGGTAAAATTTTACATAGAAAATAATCTCTATAACTCATATTTTTTAACCGCTACGTTCTTTCCAAAATTTATGATGCCGGATATTGCTTCCTATCACAAACCGTATCCGGTTTGTTATAGTAGAGGTGCTTTTATTAATGAAATTTTAGAGTGTAAACTCATTCTTCTTTTTACCTCTGCCGTTACAATTGCAAATATGAGTGGCCACAAAAGTAAACTCCATACGATGTCATCATCTTACAAAGTGAGGTTGTTAATTAAAATTGACTTTTGTATTCCTCTAAGTACACTTTCTACAATTATAAGAAACCGCGAAGAAATTCTGAACAAAACCGAAGTGGTGCAACTTGTAATCGCAGGCGTTTGAAAAAGTGTACCTACGAATACATTGACAAAGCTACTTTAGAATGGTTTAAAATAGCTCGGGATGAAAATATGCTAATGCCCAAATATGCCAAAAAATATGCTCTTTACATTGGTGTGAGCCTGGGACACACTGATTTCATCGCTAGTGTAGGTTGGCTAGTTAAGTTTAAGAAGAAAAAGTAAAGGCATAATATCATTTTAAGAAAAGGCATAATATCATTCAAAAGGTTATGTGTGGTGAAAGCGCAGACGCAGAAGCGTGAACATGACTATGAAGAGTGGTGCAACAATATCTTGCTGGAACTTTTAGCATCTTATCATGATAAAGACATTTTTAACGCGCACGAGACGGGATTATTTTATAGATGTTTGCCTAATTAAACGTTAATATTAACATTAACAAGACGAAAAGTGCTTCGGTGGAAAACACAGCAAAGAAAGAATCATGGCCATGGTGGGAGCCAATATATGTGGTACTAAAAAACTGAAACCGTTGTTGATTGGAAAATAAAAAAAATCCGCGATGCTTTAAAGGTAAACATTTTTGTGTATTTCAAGTGACATACAGAGGCAACAAAAATGCTTGGATGACAAGCGCAATTTATGAATAATGTCTTTCTAGTTTGACAAGAAATTAAATGCTGAAAAACGTAATATCTTGCTGTTTGTGAATAACTGTCCATCACATTCAAAAATTGCTAAGCAGTTTAATTCAATTCGTTTTGTTTTTCTCCCGCCAAACATGACGTCAAAGTTACCACCTATGGACGAAGGAATTATTAACTATAAAATAGCACTATAGAAGAATTCTGAGAAAAGCGATAGTTGCCCTAAGACTATCAACACGAACATATTAATTTATGGGATGCCGTTACATACTGGACATAAGCATGGGACATCGATGTTCAGCAAGCAATCATAAAAAAATGTTTTTGAAAGGCTGGCTATAAAAAACAAGTCGCAACAAACTGGAGTGAAGAAGATGATACGCTTCTGTCAGAATTGAAGTCGGCGTATGGAGCATATAATCAGAATAAAGTGCAATGATAATAGAGTGCAGTGATAATACACCGTCTCTTAATGATTAATTATCTGTAGATGAAGATGTGGTTATAGCAGACTATCCAACAGGTGCCTATATTTTAAACAAAATTACATCTAGATTATCTAGCAACGAAGCAGTGCCAATTCCACCTACGAACAAAGAAATGATTAATTATTTATAAGTGTAGCGAATACCTGTGTTCAAAAGACAATCTTTCAGACGAAGTGTACCGCGCATTATCTACTTTGGAGAACTTCGTAGATAGAGACTTTTTTAATGGAAAACAATTAAAAATTACTGACTTTTTAAAAAAATAACACTACTGTATTAATAATAATTATTTTCAATCAATTATAATTATATAACATTATATTAGTAATGTATACATATTTTATTTTTGTGTCTAAATACATACATATGTACATATTTATTTATTTTACTCAATTTGTAGTTATGTATTTCTATAACTCGATTTTGTTTCATGAACTATGGTAATTCAACTTAGGGAAGTTCGACTATATGTATATATATATATATATATATATATATATATATATATATATATATATATATATATATATATATATATATATATATATATATATATATATATATATATATATATATATAATAATAATTATACTTTTGATTGGGTCTATTTTCCTCTTAAAATTTTAAAGGTTTTTTTTCTAGAAAAGCTTCAAAATCGTCTTCACAACTCCCTCCTTATAATTGATGCCATTAGCTCGTTTCATGTTGAAAGCCCAGTCTTTGATAACACCTGCCAAGTATTTGTCCGAAGTCTGCTCAACAAATTCGTATTTTCACTCCTCACAAGATTCCAAAATCTGCTTTCAGATGCATTTGTGCGTTATCGCCGTGTTCGCAGGTGTTCGCAAGATTCAATTGCTTCGCTTATTTCTAAACCTGAAGCGTTTTGGAAGCGATCATTGCAATTTTAATTGACGTTTGTTAAGAGATACAAAACTGTTGTTATGGCAGTTATGTTTGGCTTGAAATGGCTAGAAATTTAAATTGTTATCAATTATTTTTGCTTTGTTGGACCCACCGAAAAAGCGAACTGATTAAACCACGTTCTCAAGGGTATATCCGTTTATCTTAGAAATAGATACTTAGAAACTAAGTATAATTCTCAACTACTATTGACCAAATTATGATAATTTTAATGCCTTAAAACAATGTTATTTTTCTAGTTCTTGTTTAGTGCCACGAAAGTGGTCTGCGGGACAGTAAATAACACAGTAGGTGTTAAGGGCGGAGGATCCCCAAATATATTACTAACTTTTTGTATTGAACTAACTGGAGTCTATAAGGAGGCCATTTATCTCTCAGGCACAGCTTGCCCGGAGTTTGTTTTTCAGAAATATTATTTCCATAAAATTTTTGTTAATAAAATAATTCACAAGCTCATCTGGGGAAATATTAATGCAAATTATCTATTGTATAATTCTATATCCTCCGTATTAGCAAAGGAAGCAGTTGTTTCAACATGTGATTTGTTACGTAGTCTTAAAAAGACTTAATAATATTATAGAGCTATAGAAAGGTAGAATATATTTATATATTCAAGCTATATTTTCTTTAATGAGTTGGTATGATTGTATCCATAATTAGTGTGGTTTCACCCAAATATTAACTGTTGTTAATATTGGGGTGTTTATTCCCCCCAATTATCGAAAGTAAATAGTTCATGCGACATTCTTTTTTTTATAATCCGATTGTAAAAAGTCCACTACGAAACTAAATAGTTCGTGGTGTTCGTTAATTTGCATAAATATTTCCCCAGAGGAGCTTGTGAATTATTTTATTGACAAAATTTTTATGGAAATACAATTTCTGAAAAACAAACTCCGGGCAAACTGTGGTTGAGAGATAAAGGGCCTCTTTATAGTCTCCAGTTAGTTTAATACAAAAAGTTAGTAACCTATTTGGGGATCCGCCTCCCTTAACGCAACGCAACGCCAAACTGCTGTACCGATTTGATCGGCTGCGGAGATTAAATATCCGCTTAAAATATAAACTTTTTTAACTTTAATCGTGTGTACCCGGCGCCTGCACCCGTGTATTTTTTCCATAATTTTCAATATAGCACGGCGAATGTTTCATTACACTGAAAGTTATTTATTTACTTTTATATCTAATTGCCAACACATTTCAACATGAAAAGCCTATATATATATATATATATATATATATATATATATATATATATATATATATATATATATATATATGAGTCTATAACATGAAAAACCTATATACATGAAAAACAAACAATTCCGGGCGCGGTGAGTCTTTGAGATAAAAATCTCTTTGGTCTCCAGTCAGTTCAACACAAAAAGTCAGTAAACTATTGGATATTTGGAGATCCGGCGCCCTTAACGCAACTCCAAACATTATTGTTGTGCTGAATTGATCGGCAACGATGATAAAATAACAGCTTATATGCTAAAGTTTTTTAACTTTTAAATATTTCTGCCCGGCGCCACCACCTGTATTTTTTCCATAAATTTCAATATACCTCGGCGAACTACACTGAAAGTTTCATTACGCTGAAAGTTGTTTATACGTTTTTTATATCTAATTGCCGACACATTTCGACACGAAAAGCACGTATTGTACAATAAATTGCGACACGTCTTTGTTATGTTTTTTTTTTATTAGATTTCCACATTTTACTACAATACGATTTTTTATTGGCTTATAAAATTGCAACAATCGTTGTTCTCTACCGTCATGACAATTTAATGTGAATGATTTGAATAATAGGGTTGCTACAATCCTTGAAATTATAGGAATATCTAATCTTTTCACAATAATTGAACTTTTGATATATTAATCGATCTGTCATAAATACATTTGTTTTCATTATTGGTAAAATCATATTGCGTTATAGATAATCATATAAACTTAATAAAGTCGGAACGCAGCCTGAATATATAAATATATTCAACCTTTCCGTTTTCAACCTTTCAACGTTAAAAACTGTAAGGACTCTCTATACTTGTGTCTAAGATCTAGACACCAAGCAAGTGTAGGCACGGGGAAGAATTAAACCTTTATAGAACACACAAAAAAATATACAATTTAATATACAATTTACTTTTTTACAAACAGCACTTCAAATATAATACTAATTGCACAGGTAACTCTAAGATATTTATGTCTATAGTATTGGTAATAAATCGACCCAGATTTGTCAGCTGTTCTCAGTGTCCTGTGACATAAAGTCTGATGCACAGAATTGGTGTACGAGTTAACAATTAGTATATTTGAGTGTCTTCAGTTGATTAGACATTGTATAGCAATTCAATAACAGTTTTTAATCAACACATTAATATATTGCCAATAGATATTTCTTAACACTGACACTGGAGGAATTTTTTGATTCTTTGTTTCAAAAGCAATCTCGGAATTAGAATATTTACTCTGAGTTTTGAATATTTGGAAAAGATGTAGAAGGCGACACTAGTGATATAGTTTTTCTCCTTAGACTATCGTTATCCACTCCTCGTTGAAGTCCTCTACCCCACCCTTCCGCTCATTTCGGTTTTGTGCTGCCTGCTGCCAGTTTTTACCCCCAATCTTCCTCATATCATCCATCCAACTTAGTTGCTGCCTTCTTACACCTTGTTTGGCTGTTGTAAAAGTTGTTGCAATCCTGCACTGGACGATCTTCTTGGGCCATTTCTCGTCGCCTTGCCTTGCCACATGGCCCGCCCATGTCCATTTGAGAGAGTAAATTCTCCACACGACATCCGTCACATTAGTTCGCTACCTGATGTCCTCGTTTCGTTTCCGTTGTCTCAGGCTTATCCCCAGCATTGCTCGTTCCATCGTTCATTGGCACGTCCTCAACGGTTTGCCCTGTTCTTTTTTAGCGCTGCTGCATCCATACGATAGGTTGCTACGGGTAGCACACATACCACGTAAACCTTCCGTTAATCTTCTGATTTTAGTTTTCTGGAGGTTCATTTTAAGACCAACTTTTGTCGATACGTAGTACAGTTGTTCTGTCATGACTTTCAACTCATTTAGGTCGCTACTTATTAGTACAATATCGTCGGAAAATCTTAAGTATTTGAGATTTGTACCGTTGATTTTGATTTCTTTTCCCTCCCAGACTAATGTTTTGAAAACGTCTTCTAGAGCCAAGGCAAATAGAGGATAATAGTATGAGAGATTGTGTCCCCCTAACGTACACCTCTCTCTCTATCCTAGCCTTCTTCGTCTTATTGTCCTCATAAATCTTAACGTGCAGCGTAGCATTTACGAAGATGTCTTTAATAATTTATGAGTAGCGAAAGTCAATTCTCGCCTTATTCATAGCAGCCATCACCGCCCATGTTTCGATAGAATCAAACACCTTCTGGTAATCTACAAAGACCAGATAGAGTGGGATATTGTATCGTGTAGACTTTTCGATAAGCGTGTGAATATCCTGGATATGGTCTGTTATGCTATAGCCTATGCGAAATCTTACTTGTTCGGTTGGTAAAAGTCAAACTTGTTGGTTAGGCGGTCTCTGACTATGCGGGTCAATAGCTTATAGAAAACGGACAGTAAACTGATTGGTCTGTAGCTCTCCATATATGCGCTATCGCCCTTCTTAAACAATAGAATGACTTCAGCATTCCTCCATGATGATGGTACTCGTTGCTCTTGCAGAAAACAAGTGATGATATTTATAAATAATAATAAGAATTAGATTTTTTTTCGTGTTTTCAAGGCGTTGTCGATGTCTCTCCTCGCGAAGAATAGTTTCGTTTTACCAAATTTGGCTCGAGCGAATTGTATCCTGCTGTTAATCTTGACTGATAGGTCGTATCTTTCATTGACCCATTCCCCTAGGTATTTATATTTCTGCATTCTACTTCTACTTTTCAATGAGGGCGTTGTCTGCTATTAGTGGCAGTATTGCGTTTTGTGAGTTTGATATTAACATATTCAAGGTTCAATTGTAGTCCGTATTGTTGACTGGCTTGTTTCACTTCTTCTATCAATCTCTGAAAGGTTTGCTAGATTTTCTGCCATGAAGACTGTATCGTCTGCGTATCTTAGGTCATTGATTGGTTGTCCGTTGATTATAAATCCGGCTTTTTCCTCATTTAGGGCTTTTTCATGATTAAGTCTGAGTAGATATTAAACATTAAAGGGGGTAAACGCACATGACCTAACCTTTCCCAATTGCTATTTTGCCGAGAGTTCTCCTTCTACTGTCATGTTGGCTGTTTGATGGAAATACAGATTTTCTATTATGCGCCTATCTGGACCATCAATGCCTTTTTCTTTCAGTATTTTTCAGCAGTTCACAATGTCTTAGTTTATCAAATGCCTTCTCGTAGTCGACAAAACATGCACACACGAATGTATTTACGTCAAGGCTTCGTTGTCTGAAGACCTTGAAGCCGAATAATGCATCTCTCGAGCCAACCGCGTTTCTGAACCCGAATTGCGTCTCACCAATATTGTGATCTAGTTTCTCATAGATTTTGGAATGGATTATTCTAGGCAGTAGTCTTAGAATGTGACTCATGGGGCTAATCGAGGCTCCCTTTTTTTTTAGCATTAAGTTGCTTAGGAATCAATTCTTTTTCTTCGTCTTTTTCCGTTCATGCTGGGTCGACGTCGTTTCCATTTTCCTCAGTCCCAAATGGTGTTTTCTGTTACCTGCTTCTCCCGGAGACTATCCTGCACGCAGTGCATACATCTTCTTCTAGGCCTGCCTCTTTCCCTTTTGCCTTTCACCTCTAGATCAAGCACTCTCCTTCCTACATAACTCTCATGCCTGTGTTTAATGTGGCCATACCACAGCAAGCGTGTTTGGAATTTGGAATTCTTAGGAATCAATACGAATGATATAATCTTTATACTGAATATAACCTTTATTGGCATAAAACATAAACCAAATTAACTAGAGAACTTTTCAACTTAAAAACTGCTTATACAAAATCAATAATCAATATACTTTACATATCCATTCTTTACATATTCAATTCAGCTTCGCCGTAACGCGGTATTCGACTTCGCTGCAACACCATATTCGGCTACGCTCTAACTGGGTATTCGACTTCGCTCTAACACGATATTCGGCTTCGCTCTAACACGATGTTCGGTTTTGCTCTAACACGGTATTCGGCTTCGCTCTAACACTCTGTTCGGCTTCGCTCTTACACTGTATTCGGCTTTGCTCTAACACGATAAAAAATTGTCATCAGAGGTAGGAAGAAAGTAAATATTTATTTTATATTTGGTACACAAAGGGCTATCGACCACGACCCATAATTTTCTAATAATACGACAATTTCTAAAATGAGTGCATATGCGCAATCTATAAGAACTCTATTAGTAATTATTTATATATTAATTAGTTAATATTAATTAGTAATATCTATCTAGCAATTCTTTTTTCTTAAATAAACTCGAAATAAATACTTGCTTCTCGCATTCTTTCACGCTGCTGGGCAAATAACTCGTCGAGAGATGAATTAATGCCAACTTGACTGACAGAAAATCACTAGATAACAATATTTGTAGTGCGAAATTAAATTTTCTACTCTTAGTTTTGTTTGAAACGTTTTTCAGAATTTCTTTTAGTTTCCGCACTATTTTCGAATTTTTGAGACAAGAAAAATGTAAACAAACAAAATTTTATTATATTTCAAAGTTGATTATCACCAACTATATAACAAGGTTTCTTATACAAAATTTAATTCTCTTGTAGTTATATTCCATATATTTTTGAAAATTTCGCTTACTTTCCGAGTTATTTTCGCAAATTTGAGACAAGGAAAGTATATAGGTTCTCACAGACCGAAGCGGAAGTTTCGTTGCCGCGACCGGTGCGATATCGCGGCGGACCGATTTACACGGTGGCTTATGCACATGTTCAGATTAACAGGCGCGATTTCCGTTAAAGTCGCTGTAGCTCAGCGTTGCTCAACAAGAACGCTGGATGCGCGTTTAGTTAGTTGCAATGAAAGTATTAAAAAATATTCTACATATATTATTATGACCTGGCGACTGAAGAATATAAAAACATCAGGAAAGACAAAAACAACAAAATTTACGTCATTTTATGAAACCATGATTTTATTCTTTTAAGGAGTTCACAGACCGGCGCGGAAGTTTCGCTACCGCGACCGGTCCGTTATCGCGGCGATCCTATTGACGTGGTGGCTTATGTACATGTTCAAATCAACTGGCGTGTTTTCCGCCAAAGCCGCGGTTGTGCAGCATTGTACGACAAGAACGCTACATGTGAGGTTAGTTTCGCTGCCGCTGTGTTTTGAAATGATGATTACAGAGAAGTTGATTGAGAATTTAAAAAAAAATCCTATATTGTGCGATCTGGATGATGAAAACTATAAAAACATAAGGAAAAAAGACAAAATTTGTAAGCAGATAGGATTAGAATTGGAAGAAAATGTTGAAAATTAAGTTAGTTGATTTTATGAACCCATGTTCTTTTTCTTTTATTTTTTAATTGAGTTTTAGGAGTTTTAAAAATTTAATAACTAATAAAAAATAACATAAAGTGACCGATTTTGTTGATCTGTGGTCAATACTAATAATAGCAGAGCTTCTTCCACTGATGAAATTATGACTACTATACACGCAAAATTCGCGTTTTTCTGTGGTCATGGCCATTTTCCTGCCGCGCCGCTAGCGAATTTTTCGCTGCCGAAATTTCGCGACGTAAACGTTCCGCGCTCCGCTCCGGTCTGAAGGAGACTTTAAGGATCTCACAGACCAGCGCGGAAGTTTCACTACCGCGACCGGTGCGTTATCGCGGCGGACCGATTGACGTGGGGGCTTATGCAAATGTTCAGATCAACAGGCTCGGTTTCCGCCATAGCCGCGGTAGTGCAGCGTTGCACGACAAGAACGTTTCATGCGCGGTCAGTTTCGCTGTCGCCGTGTTTTGAAATGGCGATTACACAGAAGTTGATTCATAATTTTAGAAAATTTCCTATATTGTATGACCTGGATAATGAAAACTATAAAAATATAACCAGAAAAGACAAAAATTGAAAGCAGATAGTATTAGATTGGAAGAAAATGCCGAGATTTGAATATGTTGAAAATTAAGTTTGTTGATTTTATGAACCCACATTATTTTTCTTTTATTTCTTAAATGAGTTTTAGGTGTTTTAGAAATCAAAAACAAATAAAAAAAAAAAAAAACTGACCGATTTTCTTCTTTTTTTTTTGGCAAAACTATAATTCATTTGTTTTTGCACTGAGACAAAGAAGTTATATATCAGTTTTTTGAAAATTTATGAAGCTTTAATAATCTGTTAAAACCTTTTTTGTAACTTTTTTGGTTTTGAAGTTACAATCATAAATGTAAGAACAGTTTTCGAATCCATTTTTTTTTTTGCAAAACTGTCATTCATTTGTTTTTGCAGTGAGACAAAGAAGTTGTATATCAAATTTTTGTAGCAAATTTATTAAGCTTTAATAATCTGTTAAAACCATTTTTGTAACTTTTTTGGTTTTAAAGTAACAACCAAAAATGTAAAGACAGTTTTGGAATCCATTGTTTTTTGGCAAAGCTGTAATTCATTTGTTTTTGCAGTGAGACAAAGAAGTTATATATCAGATTTTTGCAAATTTACTAAGCTTTAATAATCTGTTAAAACCTTTTTTTGTTTTGAAGTTACAACCAAAAATGTAAGAACAGTTTTCGAATCCATTTTTTTTGCAAAACTGTAATTCATTTGTTTTTGCAGTGAGACAAAGAAGTTATATATCAGATTTTTGCAAATTTATTAAGCTTTGATAATCTGTTAAAACAATTTTTGTAGCTTTTTTGGTTTTGCAGTTACAAACAAAAATATAAGGACAGTTTTAGAATCCATATTTTTGGCAAAACTTGTAATTCATTTGTTTTTGTAGTGAGACAAAGAAGTTATATATCAATTTTTTGTAGTTTTATTAAGCTTTAATAATCTGTTAAAACCATTTTTGTAGCTTTTTTCGTTTTGATGTTACAACCAAAAATGTAAAGACTGTTTTGTCATAAGTTTTTTTTGCAAAACTGTACAGTTTGCAATACTAATATCAGCAGAACTTCTTCCTTTTAGGAACTCATGACTATACACCTAAAAATCGCGTTTTGGTGTGGGCATGACCATTTCGCGTCCGCGCCGCTAGCGATTTTTTCGCTGCGTAAATTTCGCGACGCAAACGCTCCGGTCTGAAGGAGCCTTTAAAGTGTACACAGACCGGCGCGGAAGTTTTGCTGCCACGACCGCTGCGTCACCGCAGCGGACCGATTGACGTGGTGGCTTATGTACATATTCAGATCAGCAAGCGCGATTTCCGTCATAGTGTTTGTTCATGTTGGAACGCGCGGCCGCGGTGGCAGGTGCGGGCGCGGCAGACGTGGCGAGTTCGTGTTCACATTGGCTGCCAAGCGTTTGCGCGGGTGTGACCTGTTGTCAGGTTATGTTAGGTTAGTATACTAACCTAAGTTTAAGTTTTGGTTAGTATATTAAGCTCAACAGCACTAAGAAACTCTTCTGTATTGAAAGACATGATGAAAACATGGTATCGTTTCTAGCGACAAGTTCGTACTGGTTGAACTTACAGACGTCGCGAGTGAATCGCGCGTTCCACCACTAGTTCAACGTGAACACGCACAAACATCTCACGCGTTTGATATTGCCGCGAGCGCGCCGCGCGCCCCAGTCGTTAGCTTGCCCACTATTTACACTGCATGTGCGTTTCGTACGTGAACACTTCGATATTACGCCATATGTTTGATATTTCATGACCGCGCCCGCCACCGCGCCCGCGAGTGAACGTGGATGAGCACATAGTCGCGCTAGTGCAGCGTTGCAGGACAAGAACCCTGCCTGGGCCGCTGTGTTTTGAAATGGCGATTACAGAGAAGTGGATTGAAAATATTAAAGAGGATATTAAAGAATTTTCTATATTGCATGACAGGAAAACAATCAGGAAAAGAACAAGCTTTAGTTGATTTTATGGAGTCATGTTTTAAATTGTTAGCTCTTTTTCTTCTATTTCTGAAATGAGTTTTAGGTCTTTTAGAAATTAAAAATGAAATAACTAACCAATTTTCTTCATATGCAGTCAATTTTTAATTATACACGTAAAAATCGCGTTTTGATGTGGACATTGCCATCTCGCTACCGCACCGCTAGCACATTTTTCGCTGCGGAAATTTCGAGTCGCTAACGCTCCGCGCGGGTCTGAAGGAGCCTTTAAACAGCAACAAGGTTTTGACGTTGTTCAAAGATAATTATTAACAAATTGACAAACTCAAAGTCATTAGAAAACAACGTTTCTTATAAAAAATTGAATTATCTGCAAGTTGTATTTCAATTTTTTTTCAAAATTTCGCTCAGTTCCGTTTTTATTTGCAATTTCTTGGGACAAGAAAAATTTGAACCGAAAATAATGTTCTAACATTGTTTTAGGTCTATTGCCAGCTTTGTTGACATTATTTAGGTTGATTATTGCCAACTTGACTGATTAAAATCATTAAATACTAAGTTTTCTTATAGAAAATTTAAGTAAAAAAAAATTTTGTATTCCAAAAAATTTTCAGAATTTAGTTCGAATCTTTGATACAAGAAAAATGTAAACTAAACATAAAATTAAACTTTGTTTTAAAGTTGATTATAATGATTATTACTAGGGCAGCCAAAAATATGGTCTTAAAAAACTACTTTGTGCGCTTAAAATATGCTCTATATAAATGAAAATATGCTCTATAAAAATAAAAATATCCATTTAAAAAATATGAGCTCTTAAATCTGAAATACAATATATGAAAAAAATATTAAATTCCAGGTAAGAAAACATAAATATAAAAGAAAAATACAGCTAAACTTCAAAATAATTTGTTTTCAATTTTTATTGCAATAAATGAAAAAACATCTTATTTAAGTTCTCAAAAAGAAAACTATTCCTGTTTGATCGTAGGGCATTTGTGTACATGGAAAACTTCGAACTCAACATCAACCGAAGTTATAGGCGCAAATTTAAATGCCATTGCTTCGATAATAAATATATTTATTTCCTATTTATTCCTATTTCCTATTTATTGCCTATTGTTGTATAACCTGTAGACTTAGACCTACACAAATTTATTGAAATTTCCTTCTTAATGGTAAAACCATGTTTTTTTTAAATAACCGTTTTTTCACAAAGTTAGCTGCTTCATCGTTAATGCCATTAATTACATTCTGAGTATGTTCTATTATCTCGATCTGTTTAGCAAGCAGTAGCCCAGACGTTTCAAACAAATTTATTGATGCGGAATCCATAATTAATTATAAGGAATCCATAATTTCAGGCAATGAAAATCAAATTGTATTTCGCAGTCACTTAGTAGCTCTTTTGAAATTTTGATTGATGCGGCCTCTTCTACGTCCAGTGAATTGAACACTTTCAAAATTATTTCGAAGTTGGTGACATAGTACACTGCGGCATTAATCCATGTTCCCCACCTAGTAGTTATTGGTTGCCGAGGATGTGCGACGCCTGGGGCCAAATCATTAAAAATCGTTAACCTTGACGGTGATTTTTTTTACATTGGCCATTAGACGATCGACGTTAGTATAAATTCCTGGAATTTGTTCACAAACCTGATGAATCATCAATTCCACCAGAACAGACTGTTTCACACTGAAACTAAGATGTTCAGGAGCCTAAATCAAAAACAAAACCCTGTAACAGAACCGCCTTCCCAAGAGAAAGTGGACCGGTTCTGGCGAGGTATTCTGGAAGATAGTAGATCACACAACACTCACGCCCCCTGGATCCAACGTGAATCGGAATCATGTAAGGAAGTAAAATCCAGCAGCTGGAATGACTTGACCGAGCTAAAGAATAATGTTAAAAAGCTCGCCAACTGGAAAGCACCTGGCCCAGATAAAGTGTACAACTTCTGGATAAAAAACTTAGATGCTTTGCACCCCCATCTAACAAAAGCTCTGAGTAAAGCTGCTAAAGATCCAGAAGCATTACAGGATTGGTTTACTACCGGAGTAACATTTCTACTACCAAGAGGCAAGGACTCACAGAACCCAAAGAACTACCTCCCAATTACTTTCCGCCCAACTATGTACAAGGTGATGACGTCCCTACTAGCCAACAGACTGTATAACCACCTAACAGAAAACAATTTGCTCCCGCCTGAACAGAGAGGATGTAGACGAAGATTACACGGCTATAAAGACCAACTCCTAGTTGACAGAATGGTCACCGAGGACGCTAGAAGACGTAAAGTCTCCCTTTCTATGGGATAGATAGACTATAAGAAGGCATTCGATAGCGTACCACATAGTTGGATCATAGCAGTCCTTAAGATCTATGAAGTGAACCCCACCATCATAAAGTTCATTGAGACTTCTATGAAAGAATGGAAAACGGAGATGAAACTGTACCACTCGAACGGATGCCTCTCTATTGGTCAGATTGCCATAAAAAGAGGAATATTCCAGGGTGATTCCTTATCCCCACTACTCTTTTATATGTCCCTGATTCCGCTTACGTTTTATATGTTATTTTCGCTATATGTTAAATATAGCAAAGCTGGGATACTCACTAGCGGATGGTCAGACTATCAACCATCTCTTTTACATGGATGATCTAAAGTTGTATGCAAAAGATAAGAAACAACTAGACCAGGAGATCGAGATAGTAAAAACTTTCAGCGATGATATCTCGATGGAGCTCGGACAGGACAAATGCTCTAGGGTATCAATAAAAAAAGGGAAACTAGAATCCAATCCAGGGGTAAACGTTGATTGCGAAATACGTGAACTCGACAAAGATGAGGTCTACAAATATCTGGCTGTAGACGAAAGCGATGGTATTCGACAATACCATCGCTTGCGGCTGCGCAAGGACTACTACCGCCGAATCAGACTCGTCCTCAGTACAGAATTAAACTCCAAAAACAAGATCCAGGTCATAAACACCTTAGCAATTCCTGTACTGCAATATAGTTTCGGAATAATTAACTGGTTGCGCTCTGAGCTCCAGCAGATGGACAGGAAAACTAGGAAATTGCTCACGGTTCACGGTTCAAGGCAAGTCAGATGTGTCATTTTTGGATAAATTATTTGTATGGCCTGAGCTGCTTTTACTATTTACGTAGCGGCATCTGATATACTTAAATAGTAAAATCGAATATCGATTGAAACTTCCACTCAGAATTTTGATTGAGTCATCAAAATGTCTTGCAATAGTGCTATTGTTTGCCTTGTCTTGCACTGCAGTAGTTAATACAATTTTTAACATAGCGATCATTTTATCGTGGCTCAAAATTTCAATGACAACGTTTGCTACGTATCTCCCAGTTATATCATTAGTTTTATCAATTGAGATCCATACAAAATATTTTTGACGCAATTTTTGATGTGATTGATATTATTCTTGTAAAGGTCTTTCACGTAATTGTTCCGAAGAGTGGTTTCTGACTGCACTTTGTACTCTGTATACTTTTATAGGAACAACACCTTTTTTTGTTAGGCATTTTATACAATGGTATGTCGGCAGAAATAAGAATACTACATAAATGTTCTTCAAATTAAGTAGCTTGTGATTTTGAAAATTCGCTAAAGAAAGGTTGTATACCATGATTGTATACCATGGTTTTATACCAATGTTGCTTTACCATGAATATTTTTTCGGTCGATATGGACTTTTACACACTTTGCACAAAAGCACCCTATTCATCAGTCTTGTATACGGGATTCTCTCGTACATATTGCGACAATTTTTGTGACAAAGACGCTTTTGTTTTCTGTATTATCTAAAAAATATTTAAAATTATAAGTAAACATAATCTTTTTCATTTTAATTGAATTGTTATACCTACCGTTACGAACTGGGATTGATATCGAACTGGTAACAGGGATTCCGGAGACTCGAAATAAAAAGGGTTATAGAAAATTGATCGTACTGATTCGAAAAACTGACTTATTTTGCCCTTAATTTACTTTATCTCCAACTCATCATCTCGGTTCTGAAGTGGGGTCTCTCAACACAAGTCAGTTAAAACCCAACACTGGGCTTAATTTTAATCTTACTATTTTAATCCTATTTGAATCTATCTAATCCAACCTTACCTTACCTTTCAAAGCGGGCCGTATGGAAAAACCAAACATCTTCGATTAGTATTTTTAATACCAACAACCATCATTGTCTCTTGTCGATTTACACCATGTTGATTAGTCGGCTTATTTATAAATCTATTTAAGGTATTTTATTTAAGAAAATTAAGATAATACCTACCACAGCTTAAATATTATACATTCTTGGCCAACGTCACGCGTTTTGAGATTTCCCTCATAAAAGCAGATCAATGAATATAAATATTTTAACTAAATTGAGCATAATATGCACTAAAAATATGCTGTTATTTCGAAATATGTCTTATCATAGCCAATATGCAATTCATGCTCTTATTGGTGAAATTTGCAAAAATATGCCCTTACGGCTCTAAATTCATAGTTTAGTCAGAAACACATTTCTACACACCATTCTTTTATAAGTAGGATGAGAAAATATATGCATTTGCATATTTTTGGTTGCCCTACTGATAACCAATCACTAAATAACAAAGTTTCTTATAGAAAATTTAATTCTCTTCAAGTTATATTTGAAACATTTTTCAAACTTTGGCTTAGTTCGCGTGTTATTTGCGAATATTTGGACGAGTCAAATGTGAATCAACAATGATGTTTTGACATTATGCTTAATTATTTCCAACTTAACATTTGAAAAATTACTAAATGCTAATTTTCCTTACAGAAAATTCTTTCTTTAAGTTTTGTTTCAAGATTTTCGAGTTATTTTTGAATCTTTGACATAAGAAAAATGTAAAAAAATACACAAAATTTGACTTACTTTCAAACTTGATTATTACCAACTTGACTGACAAAGAATCACCAGGTAACAAGGTTCCTTTATAGAAAATTTAATTCTCTTCAAGTTTTATTTGAAACATTTTGCAAAATTTCGCATAGTTTTCGTGTTACTTGAGAATTTTTGGACGAGAAAAATGTGAATCAATAATAATGTTTTGACATTATGCAGGGTTAATTATTACCAACTTAACAGGTCAAAAAGCACTAAATACTGATTTTCCTTATAGAAAATTCTTTCTTCTTCAAGTTTTGTTTCTAAATTTTTTTCAGAATTTCGTTTAATTTTCGAGTTATTTTTGAATCTTTGACATAAGAAAAATGTAAAAAAACACACAAATTTTGATTTAGTTTAAAAGTTGATTATTACCAACTTGACTGACAAAGAATCACCAGGTAACAAGGTTTCTTCTAGAAAATTTTATTCTCTTCAAGGTTTATTTGAAACATTTGAAACATTTCGCTTAGTTTCCGTGTTACTTGCGAATTTTTGGACGAGAAAAATGTGAATCAAAAATAATGTTTTAACATTGTTCAAAGTTAATTATTATCAACTTAACAAATAAGAAATCATGTTTCCCTATGTACTAAGTTTCCCTGTAGAAAATTTAAGAAAGAATTCAAATTTTACAAAGTTTTATTTGAAGCATTTTTCAACATTTTGTTTAGTTTTCGTGATATTTTCTAATTTTTGAGCAAAAAGCCATTTTTCTTCATATGTAGTCATGTAAAAATCGCGTTTTGATGTGGGCATTGCCATCTCGCTGCCGCGCCGTTAGCAAATTTTTAGCTGCGGAAATTTCGCGTCGCAAACGCTTCGCGCGGGCCTAAAGGAACCTTTAAACAGAAACAAGATTTTGACCTTGTTCAAAGATAGTTATTAACAAATTGACAAACTCAATGTCATTAGATAACAACGTTTCTTAAAAAAAAAAAATTTAATTATCTGCAAGTTTTGTTTGAATTATTTTTCAAAATTTCGCTCAGTTCCCGTTTTATTTGCAATTTCTTGCGACAAGAAATATTTGACTTTGTTTTATTGATTTTTACCAATTTGACTGATTAAAATCACTAAATACTAGGTTTTCTTACAGAAAATTATCCTATTCCAAAATTTTTTCAGAATTTCGTTTAAATTTTGATTAATTTTCGAATCTTTGATGCAAGAAAAATGTAAACTAAACAAAAAAATAAACTTTGTTTTAAAGTTTATTATTACCAGATTGACTGCTAGACAATGAGAAGGTTTCCTTCAAGTTTTGTTGGAAACATTTTTACACATTTTGTTTATTTTCCGAGTTATTTCCACATATTTGAGACAAGAAAATTGTAAAATGTAATTATAAAATATTAATCAGAAACAAGGTTTTGACGTTATTTAGAGTTAATTATTACCATATGGACAAACTAAAAGTCATTAGGTAACAAGGTTCCTTAACAGAAATGTAATCCTCTCCAAGTTATAATTGAAATGTTTTTCAAAATTTCGCTTAGTTTCCGTGTTATTTGTAATTTTTTTGGACACGTAATGAAGTGACAAGAATGGATAAGGAAAATAATGTTTTGATATTGTTCATGAGCCTATTATTACAAGCTTATTATATTGTGTTAAGGGGCTACCACTGTGACACTTTAAAAAAATAGTTTTTTCTTTTGGTCATATTTAACAGTTCATACTTTCAAGTATATCCTGTGAAAATTACAAGGCCGTATCTCTAATACTCCCCGAATGGCAGCCTTCTAAAGCGCAACCGCTCGTAGGAATAAAATTCTGCCCCTGCCTGGAGGCGATAAATTTTTGGAATTGGAGGCAATACAGTTTTGGAAAACAATTTTTTTATTTCTAAGTGGATCTTTCTTTTCTGAATTCTTCTGAATTTTGCTGAATTCGTATGAATTTTTTCGGATTTTTCTTATATTTTTGAAAGATATTTTTTCGATCATTTTTCGAAATTGTAAAAAAAGTCAAAAAGACAATAAAAATCTGAGAAAATTTAGGCGGATTTTGAAAAATCAATACATTTATTTGAAACATAGGTTTTCAAAAAATTTGTTAAAAAAATTTGTTAAAAAAATTTGTTAAAAAACATTAAAAAAAAATCCATTTGTTAATAACTTTTCAACATTATAATTATGTAAAAGCAATGTTTCCGACATCTTTTATATATATGAGATTTTTTCAGATTTTTTGTCGTATTCGGAAGTATATGAGGTTGAGAAAATATAGGCCGAACGTCCTTAACTTTAAACGCGTTTTTCTTGAAATGGCATTTTTCAAATTTGCCCCTGTTGTAATTCAAAGAGAAATTATCCGATTGACTTGGAAGTTGGTCTGAGTACTCTTGAATATATTTACTGTGCCGTCAACTAAGATATTTTTGATTCGATAACAATTGACGATTTGGCATTAAAAAACGACAATTTTTTAGGCAAAAAAACTGACTTTTTTTCATAACTACGCCATTTTGTTAGATTTTGATATTTTTCGGTAATCCTAGTTCATGGTACAGAAAATACCTTCTAGTTTAACGAAAAAAAGTTCTAGTTTTTTTTTCGGATTCAGCTACTTAATCGGCTTCAAGGAGGGCGGCAGTGGAGTAACTTTTTTTTTGCGCTTCCGAAGGCAGCGCATAAGTCTGGATGTTAATATTTTTCAATAAGCTTGGAGGTTAATATTTTTCTATGAAAAAATTATGTAATGAAGGGTCAAATATAGCCAAATATGTCCCTGAATCTTAAATTCCTGAAACATTTAATTGAGTACTTTTCTTCCAAAAAATACACAAAAATCACCCAAATTTTCAGCGGTCACAGTGGTATAGGTTGATTATTACCAACTTGACAGATAAAAATCACTAACTAATTTTCTTATTGATATTTTATGCCTTATTTCAAACATTTTTCAGAATTTCCTTTCATTTTGGAGTTATCTTCGAATCTTTGAGACAAGGAGAATGTAAAATAACACAAAATTTGACATTGTTTATAGTTGATTCTAACCAACTTGACTGATAAACAAACAGTAACTAACAAAGTTTCTTATAGAAAATTTAATTCTATTCAAGTTATATTTGTACTTAGTTTTCGTGTTATATGCGAATTTTTGGACGAGAAAATTGTGAAACAAAAATAATATTTTGACATTAAGCAAGATTAATAATTTTACCAAGTTAACAGGTCAAAAATCAATAAATGTTAATTTTTCTTATAGAAAATTCTTTCTTCTTCAAGTTTTGTGTAATTTTTTTTTCAGAATTTCGTTTAATTTAAGTATTTTTGAATCTTTGACACAAGAAAAATGTGAAAAAACACACAAAATTTGATTTAGTTTCAAAGTTGATTATTACCAACTTGACTGACAAAGAATCACCAGGTAACAAGGTTTCTTATAGAAAATTTAATTCTCTTCAAGTTTTATTTGAAACATTTTAAGAAATTTCGCTTAGTTTCCGTGTTACTTGCGAATTTTTTGACGAAAAAATGTGAAACAAAAATAATGTTTTAACATTGTTCAAAGTTAATTAATATCAACTTAACAAATAAGAAATCATGTCTCCCTATGTACCAAGTTTCCCTGTAGAAAATTTAAGAAAGAAGTAGAATTTTAGAAAGTTTTATTTGAAGCAATTTTGTTTAGTTTTCGAGATATTTTCGAATTTTTGAGCCAAAAGCCATTTTTCTTCATATGCAGTCATGTAAAAATCGCGTTTTGATGTGGGCATTGCCATCTCGCTTCCGCACCGCTAGCAAATATTTCGCTGCGGAAATTTCGCGTCGCAAACGCTCCGAGTGGGTCTGAAGGAGCCTTTAAACAGAAACAAGGTTTTGACGTTGTTCAAAGATAATTATTAACAAATTGACAAACTCAAAGTCATTAGAAAACAACGTTTCTTAAATAAAATAATTATCTGCAAATTTTATTTCAATTATTTTTCATAATTACGCTCAGTTCCCGTTTTATCTGCAACTTCTTGGGACAAGAAAAATTTGAAACAAAAATAATGTTCTAACTTTGTTTTAGGTTTATTACCAGCTTTGTTGACATTAATAAGGTTGATTATTACCAACTTGACGGATTAAAATCACTAAATACTAAGTTTTCTTATAGAAAATTTAAGTCTTATTCCAAACATTTTCAGAATTTCATTTAAATTTTGAGTAATTTTCGAATCTAGGAGACAAGAAAAATGTAAACTAAATATAAAATTAAACTTTGTTTTAAAGTTGATTATTATCAAGTTGACTGCTAGACAATCGGAAGATTTCATTCTCTTCAAGTTTTGTTCGAAATACTTTTAGACATTTTGCTTAGTTTCTGAATTATTTTCACATATTTTAGGCAAGAAAATTGTAAATTGTAATTATAAAATATTAATCAGAAACAAGGTTTTGACATTGTTTAAAGTTGTATATCCATTGTGTATCCAAATTGATAATTTAAAAGTCATTAGATAATAAAGTTTCTTCAAAGAAATTTAATTCTCTGCAAGTTTTATTTGCAACATTTATTTAGTTTCCGTGTTATTTGCAAGTTTTCTGGACACGTAATGAAGTGACAAGAATGGATAATGAAATAATGTTTTCATATTGTTTATGGGTCTATTATTACAAGCTTATTAGGCTATCTTAAGGTTAATTATTACTATCTTAACAGGTCAAAAATCACTAAACACTAATTTGCCTTATAGAAAATTATTTCTTCTTCAAGTTTTGTTTGAAAATTTTTTCAGAATTTCGTTTAATTTTGGAGTTATTTTTGAATCTTTGACATAAGAAAAATTAAAAAAAAACATTAAATTAAAAAAAAAATTAAAACAAATTTTATTTAGTTTCAAAGTTGATTATTATCAACTTGACTGACAGAGAATCACCAGATAACAGGGTGTCTTATAGAAAATTTAATTCTCTTCATGTTTTATTTGAAACATTTTGCAAAATTTCGCTTAGATTCCGTGTTACTTGCGAATTTTTGAATGTCCAAAATGTGAAACAAAAATAATGTTTTAACATTGTTCAAAGTTAATTATTACCAACTTAAAAAATAACAAATCACTATGTACTAATTGAAAAGTTTTAATAACATCCACTTTGGGACAGCTTTACTAATTAAATCAAGGGAGGGACACGGAAATCTTCTGTTACTCTTTAGCACAAAGCGCTCAAGATGCATTGTGTCTTTCGCCTTGAGCCTTTCGCTACGTCAAAGCAAGTAACGAGAAAGGTCAAGACCTAATATGTCAGGGGCTGAGGGCCATAGGTTTATGTACTAGTAAAGTAACATAAAGTAGTTCTAATTTGTGTAACCTCACTCCTTAGGTAAAAGGCTCACACAATGCATTTTGAGCGCTGTGTGCTAAAGAGTAACAGAAGATTTCCGTGTCCCTCCCTTGATTTAATTAGTAAAGCTGTCCCAAAGTGGATGTTATTAAAACTTTTCAATTTTGAGTAGGCATTGTCTATGTGACTGTTATAAATAGTTGTCAATTAGTACACTATGTACTAAGTTTCCCCATGGAAAATTTAAGTTTTATTTGAAGCATTTCTCAAAATTTCGTTTAGTTTTCGAGATATTTTCGAATTTTTGAGCCAAAAGCAAAATTTGGCTTTGTTTCAATGTTGACTGTTACCCACTTGGCAGAAAAAAAATCACAAAATAACAAGGTAGCTTATGCAAAATTTATTCCTCTTCAGATTTGATTCGAAACATTCCTCAAGATTTCTCCCATTTTCCGAGTTATTTTCAAAGTTTGAAGACTATAGATTGAGACTTATAACTTAAAGTAATTAATTACGGCAATTAAATGAAAACCAATTATATGACAAATTAGTTATAGGTATCCCTCGTTTTTCATGGTACTACACTTTCAGAAACATTTCTCATTTTTATTTCTCCTGTTTAATTGCAATCAAGGAAATAAGGAAAATATGAGTTGGTTCATGTATTGGTATATGAGTGAGTTCTAATAGCAGGTGATAAGGGAATTTCTGGATTTTTCCATATCCTATCTACCGTGTAAATCAAAGGATAAATGTAATTATTTGATATTTATAATATTACTAATTATAATATTATTAATTGGTTATTAGAAAAATGTTAAACAAAAATGTTTTTACTTTCTTCAAAATTGATTAATAACAACTTAACAGAATAAAAACACAATTATTAAGTTTTCTTATAGAAAGTTCAATTTACTTCAAGTTTTGTTTCAATTTTTTTTCCGAGTTTTGTTTAATTTTTTATTTAGTTTTGAATCTATAAGACAAGAAAATTTAACAAAACACAAAATTTGACTTTGTTTTAAAGTTGATTATTACCAACATGACTAACAAAGAGTCACCAAGAGACAAGGTATTCTTATAGAAAATTTAATTCTGTTTATGCTTTATTCGAAACATTTATTAAATTTTGCTTAGTTTATGTGTTATTTGCGAATTTTTGGACAACAGAAATGTGAAACATAAATAATATTTTAACATTGTTCAAAGTTGTAGATTGTAGATTGTAGATATGGTGGTGACGACTTGTACTGCGACCTTTATAGATCTATTGTACCCCACCCTCCTCCTCCAAGTGTTGGTGTACTTACCCATTTAGAGCGCCTCCTCTAATCCTGATTCCTTTAGGAATCTCAGGATCTGGGTGGGATTCAAGGCCTGCAGCTCCTCTGTGTTCAAGCAGTGAGCCCCAAGGTACATCTGTCTCTTGCGGAGTAATGCTCCGCAGTCTTTGAACAGATGTATGGGGGTTTCC
Source organism: Phosphuga atrata (assembly GCA_944588485.1). Classification (NCBI taxonomy): domain Eukaryota; kingdom Metazoa; phylum Arthropoda; class Insecta; order Coleoptera; family Silphidae; genus Phosphuga; species Phosphuga atrata. The sequence goes on from OX155902.1 coordinate 46,522,384, forward strand.
TCTGCTGAGCCACAGAATCTGCATCCATCATCCTCCTCTAGGCCTAGGGCCTTGAGATGTTTCCTAAGTCTGCAGTGTCCCGTCAGGGCTCCTGTCAGAATTCTGAGCTTGTTCCTGCTTAGTTTCAGGCAAGCTTTAGTTCTCTTCTGGTTAAAAGATCCCAGCATCACTTTGGATTGCCTTAGCCCTGGAAGTTCTTCCCAGGTTTTCATCCATTTTCTTCTTATTTCTTCATCTAAACTTTTGCGGATGGTGTTCACGCTCATACCGCAAAAGGGTTCCGGACCTATAAAGGGGCTACTGGATCCCTTGTTTGCTAGGTGATCGGCTTCTTCGTTTCCGTCTATACCAGTGTGTCCTGGTACCCAGTATAGCGTTACTTTATTATCCCTGCCAAGCTTGTTCAGCTTCCCCACACAGTCCCATACCAGTTTGGATCTGATGGTGTATGAGCTAATGGCCTTGATGGCTGCTTGGCTATCTGACAGGATAGCAATTCGTTTTTTGCGGTACTTCCTGTCGAGGTTAAACTGTGCACATCTTTCGATTGCGTGTACCTCTGCTTGGAAGATACTTGGGGATGTTCCCATGGATTCGGAGTATCTGGTACGAGGTCCAAACACTCCTGCACCAGTGCCTTCCTTTGTCTTCGAACCATCTGTATACCACTTGATGGCATTTTGCTCTATGTGGTATGCTGAGGATTCGTCGCTCCAATCGGCTTTACTACTACACATTGCTGTGTAGTTTTTCTCGAAGTGGTATTTGCATACCATTTCGTCTTTTGGTACTTCCAGCCAGGGGATCTTGGTAGCGAGGCTGTTTCGGTCTCTGCTCCCGATTATTTTGCCTCTGCCCATTCCTTCCTTGCTGAACCTTACGATCGCCGATCTGGCGGCGCTCTCCACCACAAGGTGCAGCGGAGTCAGATCCAGCAGCAGCTCCAATGCTGCTGTCGGACACGACCCCATCGCCCCCGTGATGCAGACACACGCCAGTCTTTGAATCTTCTCAAGCTGTTTCCTCATAGAGGCCAGCTTGATTCTACTTCCCCACGCAACCGCCCCATAAGTGATTGCAGGTCTCACTATCATGGTGTACATCCATCGCAGGATAGTGGGGTTACAACCCCACGTTTTTCCTGCCAGATTTCTGCACACCATTAGGGCGCGTTTGGCTTTACCTACCACTACCTCAGCGTGTCTATTCCATAGGAGTTTGCTATCTAGTGTGATACCCAGATACCTTATCTCCTGTTGGTATTCTACTGCCTTCCCATCTATGAGTATGGGATGTAGGCAGTTTAGTTTTCTCCTTCTAGTAAATGGTATCACCGTGGTTTTGCTCGGGTTGAGTCTTAATCCCACTGTTTGACACCATCTACTAGTTACTTTGAGGCCTCTCTGAACAATTTCACAGAGCGTTCCCTCAAATTTTCCTCTGGCCATTATGACTATGTCATCGGCGTAACCTTGACATTTGATGTCTAGGTCGTTTAGCCTAACCAGTAGTTCATCAACTACCAGGCTCCACATTAGCGGTGATAGTACACCTCCCTGTGGGCACCCTCGAGTTGTGGAGATCTTAATGGTGTCTTTTCCCACTTGTGTCTCCGCCGTTCTAGTTCTCAGCATTTCTCCCATCCACTTTGAGATAGTGCTGTCGATATTCCTTCTTTCGAGGGCCGCCCTGACAGCCTCGTGTGAGGTGTTGTCAAAAGCTCCCTCTATATCCAAGAAGGCACATATCGCTACTTCCTTTATCTCTAGTGCTGCTTCTATTTCGTTTGTCAGCTGATACAGGGCGGTTTCTGTGGATTTACCTGCTCTGTAAGCATGCTGACTCCTGTGTAGTGGTGTACCTACCAGCACTATAGTCCTAAGGTAATTATCAATCACCTTCTCCATTGTCTTTAACATAAAAGATGTTAGACTAATGGGTCTAAATGACTTCGGTTGAGTGGTGTCTTTCTTCCCCACCTTCGGTATAAATACCACCTTAGCCCTTCTCCATAGCTCCGGTATATATCCGAGCGCTAAGCTACTTCTAAAGATATTTAGAAGATACGGCATTAGTTCTCTCTCTCCCTTTTGTAGGAAGGCAGGAACTAGTCCGTCCACTCCTGGGGCCTTAAATGGCTGGAAAGTGCCGATAGCCCATCTGATTCGGTTTTCCGTACAGATGGACGCTGCCCTCTTCCAGTCGGCCCGACTTGGTTTCCGTGGTTGCATCAAGCCCTCGGTCTCCCTGTATACTCTACATCCCGGAAAATGGGTTTCTAGTAGGAGGAGAGCTCTTTGCTCTTCATCCTCCGTGAAGGTCCCATCCGGTTTCTTGAGAGTGGTTGTCATTTCCACTCTATCCTTCGCTAGTGCTTTGTGCAGTCTAGCTGCCACCGGCGTGGATTCTATGTTTTCACAGAAGGTCCTAAAGTTTTCCCTTTTTGCCCTTCTGATCTCTTTGTTGTAGGTGGTAAGCACCTCAGAGTATTCTAGCCAATTTCCGTATTGCTTGGCTTTGTTGAAAAGCCTACGTACTTTTGCTCTTAATGTAGACAAATTTTTGTTCCACCATTTTTCGTCCTTATGCTCCTTCACGGTTTTTACCGGGCAGCTGGATTCAAATGCCGTGGTGATTGCTACATTTATTTCTCCTACAGCCTGCTCCAGCACGGTGTAGTGTTTGATACTACCCCGCACTGTCACCTGCTCTAGGTTTTCTTTTAGTTGGGAACTAAACATAGGCCACACAGTTTGTCTGGGGTTTCGAATGGGGGTGTTTTCCTCACTCGCTCCTTCCAGCTCAAACTCTATGATCCTATGATCTGACATTGAGGGCTCACTTGAAACCCTCCACTTTTTAATTAGTTTACTTACGTTAGCGCTACCTACCGTAATATCCAGTACCTCATTTCTGACTTTAGTGACAAATGTTGGTGTGTTCCCAACGTTGTACACAATTAAGTTCTCTTTAATGAGGTATTCTAAAAGGTACTCACCCCTCTTATTAGTGTCCGTGCTGCCCCACATCTCATTGTGTGCGTTCGCGTCACATCCCAGGATGAGTGGCAGCCTTCTCCTAATACAGTGTTCCACCAGCTTTTGTACTTCAATGGGTGGTATGCTGTTACCATCGCCAGGGAAGTATGCTGATGCGATCACTACTTCGCGGTGGAGACCCTCGATCTTGATGAGGGCCTGAATCGGTACTAAATCCCGCGTTAAAAATTCTGAAAGACATAAGTAATTTATGCCATTTCTTACCATAATGCAAGTTCTAGGGGAGACCTCACGGCTGTCCCATACCAACTTACATTCCCTGTTGCTAAGGCCTTTGATCTTACCTCCGTAGGTCCAGGGTTCTTGAAGCAGCGCTAGCCCTAGGTGCTGCTTGGTGAACATCCTAGCCATCACAGCTGAAGCTGCTTTGGCATGATGGATGTTCACTTGGGCTATTTTGGTGCGCCTGCTGGTCATTCTTGTTTTGTGACAGGAGGCGGCAAGTCCTCCTCTGTCCCTACAAGAACATCTACCTCTGCCTCTGTAGACATGGCTGGACTGCTCATGTCTACGAGTGTGAGGTCAAGGTCGTCTTCCCGGGAATCCGGGCTGACTTCCTTGTTCTCTGTGTCGGTTAGGTCCCGTACACATGGATTATTTTTACCTTTGGAATTCATATAAATCCCACGAGTCGCAAGGGAACTAAAGGTCCACCACATCAGAGCCCCGCTTGATAGTGGTAAGGCTGGATACCCTCTGAGGTCGCCAGGTATCAGAGGGGCTCCGTAAGCGATGGCCGGTTGCCCTTGGCCATCAACCAGTCCCTTTGGCACGGGTCGCATGACACCTTGGGATTAAGGGTTTGGAAGTTCTTGGTTGTTCGCCCTCCGCCGAACGCCCCAACCGGGGTTGTTCCAGTCGTGACGTCCAACGGTACGCGAAACTAAGCCCTCACACCGCGACAAGGTGACTTCCACGTGAGGGTTGTTCAAAGTTAATTATCACCAACTTAACAAATAAGAAATCACTGTATGTACTAAGTTTCCTCGTATTTTCTACAAGTTTTATTTGAAGCATTTTTCAAAGTTTCCTTTAATTTTCGAGTTATTTTAGAATTTTTGTGCCAACAAAAATATTAAACAAATTAAAATTTTACTTTGTTTCAAAGTTGATTATCACCAACGTGACAGATAAAAAATCAATAAATAGCAAGGGATATTATGGAAAATGTAATTCTCTTCTAGTTTTATTCGAAATATTTTTTACATTTTTGAGACCATAGATTAAGATTTAAATGTAAATAATTACTGCAATAAAATGAAAACCAATTCTATGAGAAATCAGTTACGCCCATCCCTAAATTTACACGTTACTATTCTTTCAGAAACGTTATAATCATTTGTTTTATATTTCTGTTCTAATGTAATCAACGAAAAAAAGCAAATGTCCAAGTAAATTCTAATAACAAGTGATAAAGGCAGTTCTGGTTTTCTCTAGGAACGTATCTATCGTGTAAATCGAGGGATAAGTGTAATTTTTTTATGTTTATAATATTAATAATCATGATATTATTAATTGATAATTATAAAATGTTTTAGAAATTATAAATTGCTTAAAGAAAAAAATACTAAATAAATAAAGAGTCGGCCTACACAGAAAATTGTTTTCAATTAGAAATTCAATTTCCCGAAACAATTAAATCAATCGCGAATTTCTCTGCAACAATGACGTTTATCGAATAATTAATCGTAACTGATGAATAGCAGAAAGCGGATAACAACCAATCAATTTGTAATCATCTCCAAAGCACTGTTAAAAGACACGTTTTTTGTCCAAAACAAACCGAACAATTATTTTAGCAACAGCGATGGAAGACGACGACGAGGAGACCACCCAGTCTATCTCGAAAACATCGTCGACAATAACTCTAACGCAACAAAACTTCGCGATATCCCGTACATCGTCTTTCGTCCAAGATATACCTACGCAATGCCAAATAGTCACTCACCAAGCTAGCGGAGACTCGCTGGAAAGCGAGGAATCCACATCAACAAGGGTATCGCCGCATTACTCGCTGCTGAGCAAATCTCCGCATTCAAGTTCCTCGCAGGAAGATTATGAACCCAAAGGCCATTTTCTATCGGCGGGAATTCGCACCGAGTCGGCTAGAAGTATGGAGAGTTTACGGACGACTTCCCGCAGTTTTCTTTCGACCGGCAGCGAGCGCGACGTCCGCCGGTACATGTCCGAGAGCGTCGAATGTCTAGAACGCGAGTCGCGGCTTAAAAGACACGCGATTAGTGGCGATGGATCGATGATTATGGGATCGTCGGAGGAGACCATCAGTGCAGAACGGCGGAGGGGCTTGTGGTCAGGAAGAGTCCCTCAGCATCTTAGCTTACCGCCACCAGCTGGATATTTAAACCTAAGCCCCGGAGATAGGAAACTTACCATACTTTCGCCGCATTCGCCCCTCCGAGCTCCGGACTTGATGCATCTCACGCAGAGTATTAAGACGAGGAGGAGGAAGGTTATGTTACCACGGCTGATCTTGCCCAGGAGCGACTCCGAGATCAGCGATGTTTTTTCCGAGGGATTCGAGTAAGTAATGTTTGTGTTTACTAGGGCAGAACGAGATATATTTTCAAGCGATTGGCTGCTCGTAATTGTTTGTTTTCTTGCACGCTTCCTGTTTGTTTTAGAGGAAATTCAGAAACGTCACTTGATTGTTCAAATATTTAAGATAGTGGCAAAGATGAAAGTTTGTCACAATCGTTTCATTTTCTGACAAGTTCAAATTAAAATAATACTTGATATGTATGTTTACGTAAAAACAACTTTTCCAGAAGACTGAAGAGTCAAGAGTAAACACATCCAAGCTGATTTGTCTGTTCAAACCAAACATGATAGACAAGACTAGACAGACAAGACCAAACTGACAGGAGTAGACAGACAAGACTAGACAAACAGGACTAGACAGACAAGACTAGACAGACAAGACTAAACAGAGAAGACTAGACAGACAAGACTAAACAGAGAATACTAGACAGACAAGACTAGACAGACAAGACTAGACAGACACGACTAGACAGACAAGACTAGACAGACAAAACTAGACAGACAAGACTAGACAGACAATACTAGACAGACAAGACTAGACAGGCAAGACTAGACAGACAAGACTAAACAGACAAGACTAGACAGACAAGACTAGACAGACAAGACTAGACAGACAAGACTAGACAGACAAGACTAGACAGACAAGACTAGACAGACAAGACTAGACAGACAAGACTAGACAAACAAGACGAGACAGACAAGACTAGACAGACAAGACTAGACAGACAAGACTAGACAGACAAGACTAGACAGACAAGACTAGACAGACAAGACTAGACAGACAAGACTAGACAGACAAGACTAGACAGGCAAGACTAGACAGACAAGACTAGACAGACAAGACTAGACAGACAAGACTAGACAGACAAGACTAGACAGACAAGACTAGATAGACAAGACTAGACAGACAAGACTAGACAGACAAGACTAGACAGACAAGACTAGACAGACAAGACTAGACATACAAGACTAGACAGACAAGACTAGACAGACAAGACTAGACAGACAAGACTAGACAGACAAGACTAGACAGACAAGACTAGACAGACAAGACTAGACAGACAAGACTAGACAGACAAGACTAGACAGACAAGACTAGACAGACAAGACTAGACAGACAAGACTAGACAGACAAGACTAGACAGACAAGACTAGACAGACAAGACTAGACAGACAAGACTAGACAGACAAGACTAGACAGACAAGACTAGACAGACAAGACTAGACAGACAAGACTAGACAGACAAGACTAGACAGACAAGACTAGACAGACAAGACTAGACAGACAAGACTAGACAGACAAGACTAGACAGACAAGACTAGACAGACAAGACTAGACAGACAAGACTAGACAGACAAGACTAGACAGACAAGACTAGACAGACAAGACTAGACAGACAAGACTAGACAGACAAGACTAGACAGACAAGACTAGACAGACAAGACTAGACAGACAAGACTAGACAGACAAGACTAGACAGACAAGACTAGACAGACAAGACTAGACAGACAAGACTAGACAGACAAGACTAGACAGACAAGACTAGACAGACAAGACTAGACAGACAAGACTAGACAGACAAGACTAGACAGACAAGACTAGACAGACAAGACTAGACAGACAAGACTAGACAGACAAGACTAGACAGACAAGACTAGACAGACAAGACTAGACAGACAAGACTAGACAGACAAGACTAGACAGACAAGACTAGACAGACAAGACTAGACAGACAAGACTAGACAGACAAGACTAGACAGACAAGACTAGACAGACAAGACTAGACAGACAAGACTAGACAGACAAGACTAGACAGACAAGACTAGACAGACAAGACTAGACAGACAAGACTAGACAGACAAGACTAGACAGACAAGACTAGACAGACAAGACTAGACAGACAAGACTAGACAGACAAGACTAGACAGACAAGACTAGACAGACAAGACTAGACAGACAAGACTAGACAGACAAGACTAGACAGACAAGACTAGACAGACAAGACTAGACAGACTAGACAGACTAGACAGACTAGACAGACTAGACAGACTAGACAGACTAGACAGACTAGACAGACTAGACAGACTAGACAGACTAGACAGACTAGACAGACTAGACAGACTAGACAGACTAGACAGACTAGACAGACTAGACAGACTAGACAGACTAGACAGACTAGACAGACTAGACAGACTAGACAGACTAGACAGACTAGACAGACTAGACAGACTAGACAGACTAGACAGACTAGACAGACTAGACAGACTAGACAGACTAGACAGACTAGACAGACTAGACAGACTAGACAGACTAGACAGACTAGACAGACTAGACAGACTAGACAGACTAGACAGACTAGACAGACTAGACAGACTAGACAGACTAGACAGACTAGACAGACTAGACAGACTAGACAGACTAGACAGACTAGACAGACTAGACAGACTAGACAGACTAGACAGACTAGACAGACTAGACAGACTAGACAGACTAGACAGACTAGACAGACTAGACAGACTAGACAGACTAGACAGACTAGACAGACTAGACAGACTAGACAGACTAGACAGACTAGACAGACTAGACAGACTAGACAGACTAGACAGACTAGACAGACTAGACAGACTAGACAGACTAGACAGACTAGACAGACTAGACAGACTAGACAGACTAGACAGACTAGACAGACTAGACAGACTAGACAGACTAGACAGACTAGACAGACTAGACAGACTAGACAGACTAGACAGACTAGACAGACTAGACAGACTAGACAGACTAGACAGACTAGACAGACTAGACAGACTAGACAGACTAGACAGACTAGACAGACTAGACAGACTAGACAGACTAGACAGACTAGACAGACTAGACAGACTAGACAGACTAGACAGACTAGACAGACTAGACAGACTAGACAGACTAGACAGACTAGACAGACTAGACAGACTAGACAGACTAGACAGACTAGACAGACTAGACAGACTAGACAGACTAGACAGACTAGACAGACTAGACAGACTAGACAGACTAGACAGACTAGACAGACTAGACAGACTAGACAGACTAGACAGACTAGACAGACTAGACAGACTAGACAGACTAGACAGACAAGACTAGACAGACAAGACTAGACAGATAAGACTAGACAGACAAGACTAGACAGACAAGACTAGACAGACAAGACTAGACAGACAAGACTAGACAGACAAGACTAGACAAACAAGACTAGACAGACAAGACTAGACAGACAAGACTAGACAGACAAGACTAGACAGACAAGACTAGACAGACAAGACTAGACAGACAAGACTAGACAGACAAGACTAGACAGACAAGACTAGACAGACAAGACTAGACAGACAAGACTAGACAGACAAGACTAGACAGACAAGACTAGACAGACAAGACTAGACAGACAAGACTAGACAGACAAGACTAGACAGACAAGACTAGACAGACAAGACTAGACAGACAAGACTAGACAGACAAGACTAGATAGACAAGACTAGACAGACAAGACTAGACAGACAAGACTAGACAGACAAGACTAGACAGACAAGACTAGACAGACAAGACTAGACAGACAAGACTAGACAGACAAGACTAGACAGACAAGACTAGACAGACAAGACTAGACAGACAAGACTAGACAGACAAGACTAGACAGACAAGACTAGACAGACAAGACTAGACAGACAAGACTAGACAGACAAGACTAGACAGACAAGACTAGACAGACAAGACTAGACAGACAAGACTAGACAGACAAGACTAGACAGACAAGACTAGACAGACAAGACTAGACAGACAAGACTAGACAGACAAGACTAGACAGACAAGACTAGACAGACAAGACTAGACAGACAAGACTAGACAGACAAGACTAGACAGACAAGACTAGACAGACAAGACTAGACAGACAAGACTAGACAGACAAGACTAGACAGACAAGACTAGACAGACAAGACTAGACAGACACGACTAGACAGACAGGACTAGACAGACAGGACTAGACAGACAGGACTAGACAGACAAGACTAGACAGACAAGACTAGATAGACAAGACTAGACAGACAAGACTAGACAGACAAGACTAGACAGACAAGACTAGACAGACAAGACTAGACAGACAAGACTAGACAGATAAGACTAGACTGACAAGACTAGAGAGACAAGACTAGACAGACAATAATAGGCAGACAAGACTAGACAGACACACAAGCAAGGCTCGAGAGACAAGACCGTGAAAGAGGAGACTAAATAGGCATGACTGGACAAGATTAGAAAACTGAGACAACGTTAATATTTAATCGTAGATATTTGTAGTTGAATTGTAATATTTTATAGAATTACATAATTGCGATTATTGTTAATTATTAAATATTTTAACATAAACTCTTAATGGAAATAAAACCAAGCTTGATATTAATAATTGGTAATTATATTTTGGAGCAAAAATGTGGCAGCGACACGGATTTCGCCAATTTTATGAAATTAATTGAAAACATATTTCCATTTAATTAAACCTTGTTTGCCGTATCGATGGCGCAAAACGTGTGGCCTGAAACAATTGCCCGATTTCCAGTGGCAGTGCGAAATACAGTTTTGTCCAGAATTAACTTTTCGCGGTCTGCGGCTTTATTTAAACCTACGCGTACAACAGTCCGCATTAGCCTCGACACTAATATTTACATCTGCGCAAATTATTTACTTCCGCAATAAAAAAAAGTATTTAGAAAATGGTCTAACATTAAAGCCCACAGAGATCACAGAGAACCAGATGAAACCTTCCGCGAATTTTGTTGTCTGTATAAGTCTTGTCTATCTAGTCTTGTTTTCTTTATCTCTCTAATCTAGTCTATCTATCATGAATGTCTATAAAATATGGTTTAATCTAGATAGTCTAGTCTATATATTATCTTGTCCAGTTTGGTTTGATTACTTCTTGTTTGTTTCCATCAACATTGTATGCGTAGAATATAGGATGGATTATAACGGTCTAATAATTCTATTAAGATCGCAACATAATGAAGTAGATAGCACAAAAAGTTCATTGTTCGAAATTGCGTTGGAAATGTCCAATTTTAGAATCCGTTTGACGCAGAATGTAGGATTAACAATAAGCGACAAATTCTATAGGGTTTATCTTGGCTTATACATTCGGGTTTCTGTTCTTGTTTCACTGGACGATTATTTTTGTTGTTGTTGGAAGGTCGAAACGTGACTAAGGGAGAAACATGGGCTGAAATTGTGGTCGGTAAAGAAGTTACTGTCTGGTTTATGGTAAATAAAATTGACCGCACAGACAAGAGACAGGACTAGACAGACAGACAAGACTAGAGTCTATTCGGACTAGACTAGATAGACTAGAGGGACAAGACTAAACAGGCAGGACTATTCAGACCAGCATAGATAGACACTACTAGACAGACAGGACCAGACAGACAAAACTAGACTAGACAGATTATAATGAATTATTATTTAGTAATACTTGATGTAGTTAGTTCGTCGGATTGATTGTGACCTTTATTTAAAGCAACACGTAAATGATATAATAAATAATGAAATGTCAATAAGGTGGCTTCGTGTGGGTGAAATGTTTCTGGCTGATTTAAGCGCGTTTCCATTTTCTGGGTAGTTAAGTGGACGGCGGGGAGATTTATACATTCACGAAATGCTTCTTTGATGTGGTTGTGGCCGTGCTAAATATATCGGGTTCAAAGATAACCCTTCCAGCGGGATCGATGGGGTTGACGAGGTTTCGTGTCGTCCTTTGTGCAGGACAGCATGCAACGCCGTCGCCGTACCGATTACCGCCAGCGAAATTTTATCGCCGAAGATATTCCGCTATGTAGTTCAAGGTTTGCTTTGTGGTTTTCCATAGATTTAGATGTATTTAACATGTAACGTTTAAATTTGAGTTTCCGCTGCGCCAGTTGGTCTTGTCTTAGCGGTCTTGTCTTTTCTATTAGCCATTGTTGGTATTAACTATTTTGCTCACGTAGCCAAATTGCGTTTCGTTTGAAAATTAATAACGAATCGATTTTGAAAAACCATTTTTACGGATCGTAATGCAGTTTTATGGGCCGTCAAAGTGAGTCGTTTTACATTTAGGTGCTTGTATATTAAATGGATTACGTTCTAAAAATTTATACTTTCATTTAAATACAAACAGTGGAACAACAGCGATTACAATAATAAAACTGTCTGCCTTTTCGAGTCTTGTCTGTTTAGTCTTGTCTGTTTAGTCTTGTCTGTCTAGATATGTCTGTCTAGTCTTGTCTGTCTAGTCTTGTCTGTCTAGTCTTGTCTGTCTAGTCTTGTCTGTCTAGTCTTGTCTGTCTAGTCTTGTCTGTCTAGTCTTGTCTGTCTAGTCTTGTCTGTCTAGTCTTGTCTGTCTAGTCTTGTCTGTCTAATCTTGTCTGTCTAGTCTTGTCTGTCTAGTCTTGTCTGTCTAGTCTTGTTTGTCTAGTCTTGTCTGTCTAGTCTTGTCTGTCTAGTCTTGTCTGTCTAGTCTTGTCTGTCTAGTCTTGTCTGTCTAGTCTTGTCTGTCTAGTCTTGTCTGTCTAGTCTTGTCTGTCTAGTGTTGTCTGTCTAGTGTTGTCTGTCTAGTCTTGTCTGTCTAGTCTTGTCTGTCTAGTCTTGTCTGTCTAGTCTTGTCTGTCTAGTCTTGTCTGTCTAGTCTTGTCTGTCTAGTCTTGTCTGTCTAGTCTTGTCTGTCTAGTCTTGTCTGTCTAGTCTTGTCTGTCTAGTCTTGTCTGTCTAGTCTTGTCTGTCTAGTCTTGTCTCTCTAGTCTTGTCTGTCTAGTCTTGTCTGTCTAGTCTTGTCTGTCTAGTCTTGTCTGTCTAGTCTTGTCTGTCTAGTCTTGTCTGTCTAGTCTTGTCTGTCTAGTCTTGTCTGTCTAGTCTTGTCTGTCTAGTCTTGTCTGTCTAGTCTTGTCTGTCTAGTCTTGTCTGTCTAGTCTTGTCTGTCTAGTCTTGTCTGTCTAGTCTTGTCTGTCTAGTCTTGTCTGTCTAGTCTTGTCTGTCTAGTCTTGTCTGTCTAGTCTTGTCTGTCTAGTCTTGTCTGTCTAGTCTTGTCTGTCTAGTCTTGTCTGTCTAGTCTTGTCTGTCTAGTCTTGTCTGTCTAGTCTTGTCTGTCTAGTCTTGTCTGTCTAGTCTTGTCTGTCTAGTCTTGTCTGTCTAGTCTTGTCTGTCTAGTCTTGTCTGTCTAGTCTTGTCTGTCTAGTCTTGTCTGTCTAGTCTTGTCTGTCTAGTCTTGTCTGTCTAGTCTTGTCTGTCTAGTCTTGTCTGTCTAGTCTTGTCTGTCTAGTCTTGTCTGTCTAGTCTTGTCTGTCTGTCTAGTCTTGTCTGTCTAGTCTTGTCTGTCTAGTCTTGTCTGTCTAGTCTTGTCTGTCTAGTCTTGTCTGTCTAGTCTTGTCTGTCTAGTCTTGTCTGTCTAGTCTTGTCTGTCTAGTCTTGTCTGTCTAGTCTTGTCTGTCTAGTCTTGTCTGTCTAGTCTTGTCTGTCTAGTCTTGTCTGTCTAGTCTTGTCTGTCTAGTCTTGTCTGTCTAGTCTTGTCTGTCTAGTCTTGTCTGTCTAGTCTTGTCTGTCTAGTCTTGTCTGTCTAGTCTTGTCTGTCTAGTCTTGTCTGTCTAGTCTTGTCTGTCTAGTCTTGTCTGTCTAGTCTTGTCTGTCTAGTCTTGTCTGTCTAGTCTTGTCTGTCTAGTCTTGTCTGTCTAGTCTTGTCTGTCTAGTCTTGTCTGTCTAGTCTTGTCTGTCTAGTCTTGTCTGTCTAGTCTTGTCTGTCTAGTCTTGTCTGTCTAGTCTTGTCTGTCTAGTCTTGTCTGTCTAGTCTTGTCTGTCTAGTCTTGTCTGTCTAGTCTTGTCTGTCTAGTCTTGTCTGTCTAGTCTTGTCTGTCTAGTCTTGTCTGTCTAGTCTTGTCTGTCTAGTCTTGTCTGTCTAGTCTTGTCTGTCTAGTCTTGTCTGTCTAGTCTTGTCTGTCTAGTCTTGTCTGTCTAGTCTTGTCTGTCTAGTCTTGTCTGTCTAGTCTTGTCTGTCTAGTCTTGTCTGTCTAGTCTTGTCTGTCTAGTCTTGTCTGTCTAGTCTTGTCTGTCTAGTCTTGTCTGTCTAGTCTTGTCTGTCTAGTCTTGTCTGTCTAGTCTTGTCTGTCTAGTCTTGTCTGTCTAGTCTTGTCTGTCTAGTCTTGTCTGTCTAGTCTTGTCTGTCTAGTCTTGTCTGTCTAGTCTTGTCTGTCTAGTCTTGTCTGTCTAGTCTTGTCTGTCTAGTCTTGTCTGTCTAGTCTTGTCTGTCTAGTCTTGTCTGTCTAGTCTTGTCTGTCTAGTCTTGTCTGTCTAGTCTTGTCTGTCTAGTCTTGTCTAGTCTTGTCTGTCTAGTCTTGTCTGTCTAGTCTTGTCTGTCTAGTCTTGTCTGTCTAGTCTTGTCTGTCTAGTCTTGTCTGTCTAGTCTTGTCTGTCTAGTCTTGTCTGTCTAGTCTTGTCTGTCTAGTCTTGTCTGTCTAGTCTTGTCTGTCTAGTCTTGTCTGTCTAGTCTTGTCTGTCTAGTCTTGTCTGTCTAGTCTTGTCTGTCTAGTCTTGTCTGTCTAGTCTTGTCTGTCTAGTCTTGTCTGTCTAGTCTTGTCTGTCTAGTCTTGTCTGTCTAGTCTTGTCTGTCTAGTCTTGTCTGTCTAGTCTTGTCTGTCTAGTCTTGTCTGTCTAGTCTTGTCTGTCTAGTCTTGTCTGTCTAGTCTTGTCTGTCTAGTCTTGTCTGTCTAGTCTTGTCTGTCTAGTCTTGTCTGTCTAGTCTTGTCTGTCTAGTCTTGTCTGTCTAGTCTTGTCTGTCTAGTCTTGTCTGTCTAGTCTTGTCTGTCTAGTCTTGTCTGTCTAGTCTTGTCTGTCTAGTCTTGTCTGTCTAGTCTTGTCTGTCTAGTCTTGTCTGTCTAGTCTTGTCTGTCTAGTCTTGTCTGTCTAGTCTTGTCTGTCTAGTCTTGTCTGTCTAGTCTTGTCTGTCTAGTCTTGTCTGTCTAGTCTTGTCTGTCTAGTCTTGTCTGTCTAGTCTTGTCTGTCTAGTCTTGTCTGTCTAGTCTTGTCTGTCTAGTCTTGTCTGTCTAGTCTTGTCTGTCTAGTCTTGTCTGTCTAGTCTTGTCTGTCTAGTCTTGTCTGTCTAGTCTTGTCTGTCTAGTCTTGTCTGTCTAGTCTTGTCTGTCTAGTCTTGTCTGTCTAGTCTTGTCTGTCTAGTCTTGTCTGTCTAGTCTTGTCTGTCTAGTCTTGTCTGTCTAGTCTTGTCTGTCTAGTCTTGTCTGTCTAGTCTTGTCTGTCTAGTCTTGTCTGTCTAGTCTTGTCTGTCTAGTCTTGTCTGTCTAGTCTTGTCTGTCTAGTCTTGTCTGTCTAGTCTTGTCTGTCTAGTCTTGTCTGTCTAGTCTTGTCTGTCTAGTCTTGTCTGTCTAGTCTTGTCTGTCTAGTCTTGTCTGTCTAGTCTTGTCTGTCTAGTCTTGTCTGTCTAGTCTTGTCTGTCTAGTCTTGTCTGTCTAGTCTTGTCTGTCTAGTCTTGTCTGTCTAGTCTTGTCTGTCTAGTCTTGTCTGTCTAGTCTTGTCTGTCTAGTCTTGTCTGTCTAGTCTTGTCTGTCTAGTCTTGTCTGTCTAGTCTTGTCTGTCTAGTCTTGTCTGTCTAGTCTTGTCTGTCTAGTCTTGTCTGTCTAGTCTTGTCTGTCTAGTCTTGTCTGTCTAGTCTTGTCTGTCTAGTCTTGTCTGTCTAGTCTTGTCTGTCTAGTCTTGTCTGTCTAGTCTTGTCTGTCTAGTCTTGTCTGTCTAGTCTTGTCTGTCTAGTCTTGTCTGTCTAGTCTTGTCTGTCTAGTCTTGTCTGTCTAGTCTTGTCTGTCTAGTCTTGTCTGTCTAGTCTTGTCTGTCTAGTCTTGTCTGTCTAGTCTTGTCTGTCTAGTCTTGTCTGTCTAGTCTTGTCTGTCTAGTCTTGTCTGTCTAGTCTTGTCTGTCTAGTCTTGTCTGTCTAGTCTTGTCTGTCTAGTCTTGTCTGTCTAGTCTTGTCTGTCTAGTCTTGTCTGTCTAGTCTTGTCTGTCTAGTCTTGTCTGTCTAGTCTTGTCTGTCTAGTCTTGTCTGTCTAGTCTTGTCTGTCTAGTCTTGTCTGTCTAGTCTTGTCTGTCTAGTCTTGTCTGT
The DNA here is from genome assembly GCA_944588485.1 of Phosphuga atrata. Classification (NCBI taxonomy): domain Eukaryota; kingdom Metazoa; phylum Arthropoda; class Insecta; order Coleoptera; family Silphidae; genus Phosphuga; species Phosphuga atrata. The sequence goes on from OX155902.1 coordinate 46,538,156, forward strand.
CTAGTCTTGTCTGTCTAGTCTTGTCTGTCTAGTCTTGTCTGTCTAGTCTTGTCTGTCTAGTCTTGTCTGTCTAGTCTTGTCTGTCTAGTCTTCTCTGTCTAGTCTGTCTAGTCTTGTCTGTCTAGTCTTGTCTGTCTAGTCTTATCTGTCTAGTCTTGTCTGTCTACTCTTGTCTGTTTAGTCTTGTTTGTGTAGTCTTTTCTGTCCAGTCTTTTCTGTCTAGTCTTGTCTGTCTAGTCTTGTCCGTCTAGTCTTGTCTGTCTAGTCTTGTCTGTCTAGTCTTGTCTGTCTAGTCTTGTCTGTCTAGTCATGTCTGTTTAGTCTTGTTTGTGTAGTCTTTTCTGTCTAGTCTTTTCTGTCTAGTCTTGTCTGTCTAGTCTTGTCCGTCTAGTCTTGTCTGTCTAGTCTTGTCTGTCTAGTCTTGTCTATCAACACTTGTCTATCAACACTTGTCTGTCTACTCTTGTCTGTCTAGTCTTGTCTGTTTAGTCTTGTCTGTCTAGTCTCGCCTGTCTAGTCTGTCTAGTCTTGTCTGTCTAGTCTTGTCCGTCTAGTCTTGTTTGTCTAGTTTTGTCTGTCTAGTCTTGTCTGTCTAGTGTTGTCTGTCTGGCCTTGTCCTTCTAGTCCTGTCCGTCTAGTCTTGGCTGTCTAGTCTTGTCTGTCTAGTCTTGTATGTCTAGTCTTGTCTGTCTAATCTTTTCTGTCTAGTCTTATCTCTCTAGCCTTGTCTGTCTAGTCTTGTCTGCCCAGTGATGTCTGTGTAGTCTTCTCAGCATTCTCTAGGCTTGTCTTACTCCTGTGTTTCATCTAGTCTTGTATGTCTGATCTTGTCTGGCTAGTCTTGCATGTCTAGTCTTGCCTGTCTAGTCTTGCCTGTCTAGCTTTGATTGCTTAGTCTTGTCTGTCTAGTCTCCTCTATATAGACTTGCCTGTCTAGTCTTGTCTGGCTAGTCTTGTCTGTCTAGTCTTGTCTGTCTAGTCTTGTCTGTCTAGTCTTGCCGGTTTACTTTTGTCTGTCTGGCCTTGCCTGTCTAGTCTTGCATATATTGTCTTGTCTGTCTAGTCTTACCGGTCTAGCCTTAACTGTCTAGTCTTACATGTCTAGTTTTGTCTGCCTTGTCTGTCTAGTCTTGCACCTCTCGTCTTGTCAGTCTAGTCTTGCCAGTCTAGTCTTGTCGGTCTAGCCTTGTCTGTCTAGTCTTGTCTGTCTACTCTTGCCTGTCTAGTTTTGCATATCTTGTATTGTCTGTCTAGTCTTGTCTGTCTAGTCTTGTCTGTCTAGTCTTGTCTGTCTAGTCTTGTCTGTCTAGTCTTGTCTGTCTAGTCTTGTCTGTCTAGTCTTGTCTGTCTAGTCTTGTCTGTCTAGTCTTGTCTGTCTAGTCCTTTCTGTCTAGTCTTGTCTGTCTAGTCTTGTCTGTCTAGTCTTGTCTGTCTAGTCTTGTCTGTCTAGTCTTGTCTGTCTAGTCTTGTCTGTCTAGTCTTGTCTGTCTAGTCTTGTCTGTCTAGTCTTGTCTGTCTAGTCTTGTCTGTCTAGTCCTGTCTGTCTAGTCTTGTCTGTCTAGTCTTGTCTGTCTAGTCTTGTCTGTCTAGTCTTGTCTGTCTAGTCTTGTCTGTCTAGTCTTGTCTGTCTAGTCTTGTCTGTCTAGTCTTGTCTGTCTAGTCTTGTCTGTCTAGTCTTGTCTGTCTAGTCTTGTCTGTCTAGTCTTGTCTGTCTAGTCTTGTCTGTCTAGTCTTGTCTGTCTAGTCTTGTCTGTCTAGTCTTGTCTGTCTAGTCTTGTCTGTCTAGTCTTGTCTGTCTAGTCTTGTCTGTCTAGTCTTGTCTGTCTAGTCTTGTCTGTCTAGTCTTGTCTGTCTAGTCTTGTCTGTCTAGTCTTGTCTGTCTAGTCTTGTCTGTCTAGTCTTGTCTGTCTAGTCTTGTCTGTCTAGTCTTGTCTGTCTAGTCTTGTCTGTCTAGTCTTGTCTGTCTAGTCTTGTCTGTCTAGTCTTGTCTGTCTAGTCTTGTCTGTCTAGTCTTGTCTGTCTAGTCTTGTCTGTCTAGTCTTGTCTGTCTAGTCTTGTCTGTCTAGTCTTGTCTGTCTAGTCTTGTCTGTCTAGTCTTGTCTGTCTAGTCTTGTCTGTCTAGTCTTGTCTGTCTAGTCTTGTCTGTCTAGTCTTGTCTGTCTAGTCTTGTCTGTCTAGTCTTGTCTGTCTAGTCTTGTCTGTCTAGTCTTGTCTGTCTAGTCTTGTCTGTCTAGTCTTGTCTGTCTAGTCTTGTCTGTCTAGTCTTGTCTGTCTAGTCTTGTCTGTCTAGTCTTGTCTGTCTAGTCTTGTCTGTCTAGTCTTGTCTGTCTAGTCTTGTCTGTCTAGTCTTGTCTGTCTAGTCTTGTCTGTCTAGTCTTGTCTGTCTAGTCTTGTCTGTCTAGTCTTGTCTGTCTAGTCTTGTCTGTCTAGTCTTGTCTGTCTAGTCTTGTCTGTCTAGTCTTGTCTGTCTAGTCTTGTCTGTCTAGTCTTGTCTGTCTAGTCTTGTCTGTCTAGTCTTGTCTGTCTAGTCTTGTCTGTCTAGTCTTGTCTGTCTAGTCTTGTCTGTCTAGTCTTGTCTGTCTAGTCTTGTCTGTCTAGTCTTGTCTGTCTAGTCTTGTCTGTCTAGTCTTGTCTGTCTAGTCTTGTCTGTCTAGTCTTGTCTGTCTAGTCTTGTCTGTCTAGTCTTGTCTGTCTAGTCTTGTCTGTCTAGTCTTGTCTGTCTAGTCTTGTCTGTCTAGTCTTGTCTGTCTAGTCTTGTCTGTCTAGTCTTGTCTGTCTAGTCTTGTCTGTCTAGTCTTGTCTGTCTAGTCTTGTCTGTCTAGTCTTGTCTGTCTAGTCTTGTCTGTCTAGTCTTGTCTGTCTAGTCTTGTCTGTCTAGTCTTGTCTGTCTAGTCTTGTCTGTCTAGTCTTGTCTGTCTAGTCTTGTCTGTCTAGTCTTGTCTGTCTAGTCTTGTCTGTCTAGTCTTGTCTGTCTAGTCTTGTCTGTCTAGTCTTGTCTGTCTAGTCTTGTCTGTCTAGTCTTGTCTGTCTAGTCTTGTCTGTCTAGTCTTGTCTGTCTAGTCTTGTCTGTCTAGTCTTGTCTGTCTAGTCTTGTCTGTCTAGTCTTGTCTGTCTAGTCTTGTCTGTCTAGTCTTGTCTGTCTAGTCTTGTCTGTCTAGTCTTGTCTGTCTAGTCTTGTCTGTCTAGTCTTGTCTGTCTAGTCTTGTCTGTCTTGTCTTGTCTGTCTAATCTTATCTGTCTAGTCTTGTCTGTCTACTCTTGTCTGTTTAGTCTTGTCTGTCTACTCTTGCCTGTCTAGTCTTGTATGTCTAGTCTTGTCTGTCTAGTCTTGTCCGTATAGTCTTGTCTGACTAGTCTTGTCTGTCTAGTCTTGTCTGTGTAGTCTTGTCTATCTAGTCTTGTCTGTCTACTCTTGCCTGTCTAGTCTTGTCTGTTTAGTCTTGTCTGTCTAGCCTCGTCAGTCTACTCTTGTGTGTCTAGTCTTGTCTGTCTAGTCTTGTCTGTCTAGTCTTGTCTGTCTAGTCTTGTCTGTCTAGTCTTGTTTGTCTAGTCTTGTCCGTCTAGTCTTGTTTGTTTAGTTTTATCTGTCTAGTCTTGTCTGTATAGTGTTGTCTGTCTAGCCTTGTCCTTCTAGTCCTGTCTGTCTAGTCTTGGTTGTCTAGTCTTGTCTGCCTAGTTTTGTCTGCCTGGTCTTATCTGTCTAGTCTTGTCTGTCTAATCTTTTCTGTCTAGTCTTATCTCTCTAGCCTTGTCCGTCTAGTCTTGTCTGCCCAGTGATGTCTGTGTAGTCTTCTCAGCATTCTCTAGGCTTGTCTTACTCCTGTGTTTCATCTAGTCTTGTCCTTTATATTCACCTTGTTCTACACTTCTCTCTTTATTTCTTTATTATCTAACGTAAATACAAAAATTAAGTTTTCAAAGGAGTATTAAGGTCAAAGGGAAAATACATCAAGGCAGAAGTGCTAATTGAATATTAAACACCTGGCGAATGTTTCCTGTAGATCCGGATAGTTGCTGTAAGAGGAAATTAAATGGAAATCTCGCGTTTGATTACAAAATAATCGAATAGAATGTTAAGATTAATGCAGTTGCTTGAGTTTTATGAATTCGGTTTTTGCCCAAACCTGGAAATTTGCTCGTGTTTCAGTTAACAAGAAAATCATTATTTATAAGATTGAATAATTAAGAAAAGCTGTAGCTTGAGCTCTTCCGAATTATCCAATCTTATAAATAATGATTTTCTTGTAAATTTAGACCTGAGAAAATTATGTAAACATAGCAAATATATAATATAATAGATGTAAATTGTAAAAGGCTTTTTTATGAGAAAAGTTTGATTAGATTTATTTTAAAGTAAATGAAAGTGAATTTGGTAATAGCACGAGATATACGTTTTGATATTTTTATTTTAATTCCTACATTCCAACAAAATTAGTGAAATTAAGGTAATTAGAAAAGACTTTCTTGTACAAGATTTAAAAATAGTGGAAACGCTTACTTATTTCTGTGTCAAATTGTGTTACTGCAAAATGTTTATTACATCCAACCTGCTATAAAAGCTCTTACATAATGAACAATAAAGCTGGACTAATATTTCCTTTTTACTGAGAGTCGCAGTAAGTCCCCAATTTTGTGAAACTTTTATTTCCTTTGAACAGAACAGGTCAAATAAACACAAGGCCAGCTTTTATTTTCTCAAAATACACAAAGGACTACGTGGGAACACTTCTGGGATTTAGTCAACTCACCTAGATTTATTTAATTCTACGGATATTTATTTTGTCGAGAATTGTTTAGTCTAGTCAACCTCGTAGATTTAACTGTCTTATAAACTACAGGATAATATAAATATTCAGATGAACATGTATATTCTTGACTAATTTACTGTTGTGTTGTTTAGAACTCAATCTAATTGTATTACATAATCTAGTACTAAATCTATTCATAAATCCAGTAGTAAATATAAAATTTTATGGATTATATGGATTCTATCACATCTATATATTGTATAGGTTCCTTAGTTTTTATCTAAACTACAGGTTATATAGGTTATATAATAAAATAGATAGATTATATAAAAAACAAAACTAGATTTGATACATTTCTATTGATTATATAGATTCTATTACATCTACACATTCTATAGATTAAGAAGATTCTTTACTTTTTATATAAAATGCAAATTATAACGATTCAACAAATTCTGTAAATGTGATACATTATATCGTTTTATTGATTATATATATTCTATTACATCTATACACTCTATATATTGTATAGATTCTTTAGTTTCTATATTGAGCCTTGGAGGCTTAGTCTCCGGGATGTTTTGCCTCCAACGTTCTCTGTCATTAGATGTCCTCGGTAGTCCCAAGGTAAACTTCGTTATACCTTGGCCTGCCAGTTTGTCGTTTTCCTTCTGGTTGTCCCAAGAACACTTTCTTTGCCACCCGTGTTACATGCGTTGGACATATCCAGAAAACCGGAGTGGCATTAGTTTGACGTAGGATCTCTATATAGTTATGTCGCATTATATATATATATATATATTTACATATATATATATATATATATTTACATATATATATATATATATATATATATATATATATATATATATATATATATATATATATATATATATATATATATATATATAAATATATATATATATATATATGTATTTATATATATATATATATATATATATATATATATATATATATATATATATATATATGTCGCACCATATATTCTTCTCAAGATCTTTCGCTCGAAACGAAGCATACTGCAGTGCGTATGGGAGTTTTATACATAGTTTGATGTCTCAATGTAAATTGTACATTTCTGAACTTTACATTTGATTCTCTTCGTTCTGAGTTTTTACGGTGCTACCAAAATAGGTGAAGTTCTTGACCCTTTCGAAGTTGTAATTTCCTATGGCTATGCTTTCTTCGAAGCCGTCACATTGTCTTTTGCTTGGAAGCATAAATTTGGGTTTTTCTTCGTTGATCCTTAGCCCAATGTTTTTTGCCCCCGTTTTGAGGCTTGTTAGAGAAATGTTTCCTTAACTGCTGCCAATGATCATCGTAGGATGTAGAGTTCGCCCGCGATGCCTACAAGTTAAGTGCACTTGGTCATGATCGTTCAGATCGGTTCCTGTACCTCTCATAAAATGTTCGAGTGCTAGGTTGAAGAGCACGGGGGCTAGTCCTTCGCCCTGTTTTAGTCCAGTATGTGAGTCTAGTACGTCCATCAATTCGGTTTCTATTCTCACCCTGTATTCTAAAACCTTTGTTTCTATTCACTTCACATTCAAATATATTGAACCTTTCCGAATCTCTATAATATTCATAATAAGTCTTTTTAGGACTATCTAAAAAATCTCATGTTGAAAGACAAAAGGCATCAGTGTTATTCACTAGGAATCAGTTCACTTCCGTGACACTAAAACAAGACACTAGATAAATAACATTGTTTTTTAAGATCAGATCTTTCTCTTTAACCCAAAGTGAAAAAAGTCTGCAGACGTCGAGATCATCTCTTATCAGTGCAGCTTTGCTCTTATATATTATAAATTGGAAAACACTTACACTGTGTTCCGCTGTTATAAGTAGGTATTATTGTATCTGTAATTAGTTAGTTTCACTCTATATTAATTCATATAAATCAATTACTGAAACTAAGTTCAGGTCTTTCCACAGACAATTCTACACAGATGTCAAAACATAACCTATTTTCGACAGCCCACCACTTGGTTTCAAACTAATGTGTTTTCCAATTTATAATTCATAGGAGCAAAGCTGCACTGATGATAGATGGATCTCGAAACGCTTCTGTAGATGGCTATTCACTTTGGGTTAAAGAGAAAGATCTGATCTTAAAAGCCAATGTTATTTATCTAGAGTCTTGTTTTAGTGCCACGGAAGTAAACTGAGTCGTAGTGGATAACACAAATATTTGTTGTCTTTCAACATGAGATTTGTTTTATAGTCCTTAAAAGATTTATGAACATTATAGATATTCGGAAAGGTTGAATATATTTATATTTCAAGCTGTGTTCCGCTGTAATAAGTTGGTATGATTGTATCTGTAATTAGTTAGTTTCACCCTATATTTAATTTGTTTCTTTTAATTATATGGATTCTATTACATCTATACATTTTATAGAATGTATAGATTCTTTAGTTTCTCTATGAACTACAGATTTTTGTAGATTTTACAAATTTCGCATATTTGATACATTTTTTTTGTAATCAATAAAAGCTTTTGTTATACTAAGGTGGAAAGGTACTTATTATAATATCCTAATATACCGTAACCATAAATCAAAAAATACTATAAAATAAAATCAACCCATTTCTTGCATACATAAATTTTGCCCATTCTTTCTTGTTTTTTCCATCTTCAACCCCTCATCCTTGGTTATTCCACTTTGTCTTTTCTGTGTAGATTTAGCTAGCCATACTCTTTTGGTTTGTCTTCCATCCTCCATTCTTACTAGATGCCCAAAATATTTTAATCGCCTTTTTTCTATGCTTTCCAGAACTGGTTCGACATTATGTTCTGCTCTAATTGTTTCATTTCTTATTTTGTCTCTTTAGTCTCTTTAGTATTATAATTTGCGCTTCTTAGGTATTTCATTTCTAGCGCCTGTATTTTACTCTTCATTTGACTGCTTAGCACCCTTTCAGCTTTCACCACCGTATGTCAGAATTGGTTTGTATATAGTATTCGACACTGTCATTTTCGTTTTCTTCGATATATCTTTGTTATAAACGTGTTATTAAGTGAAGAGTTTTGTTGTATTTTCAATTCTGGTGTTGATTTCAGCCTCTTCCTTTCCGTCATTATGTATATGCACTCCTAAGTATTGAAATGTTTCTGTTTGTTCTATGTCTATTCCATGTATTTTTATCATTTTTATACAGTAATATGTTGAGGCGCTGGTGGCCTAGTCAAAATCTCTCAGGAAAAGCTTTGGTACAACTGACACATATAATTGACAGCATTTTAAAATTGCAATATTTTCTGAACAATATTCGCCAATATTATTCCAATACTGCACCCTGGAAAAACTGACTTGGGCCCAAACAGCTACAGATCAATAAGTCTAATAAACACGCTTAGTAAAGTTACTGAAAGACTGAACAAACTCATTACAACGATTTGGTTGTTTTTTTTTCATGATTTGGACGGACAATCAATTTGGATTTAGACAGAAACATTAGACTGTACCTATAACAAATCTGTAGAATCATAACGGACGTAAAATTTAATATCAACAAACAGGACGTGACTGCCGTGACATTACTATACATACTGAAAGCTTTCAACAGAGTTTGGACCGATGGACTACTATTCAAATTAATTAAAGTAAAATTTTGACAATGTCAAATTATTAAGCAGCTACTTGACAGACCGTCACTTTACCGTATTAATAAACGACAAACACTCAAGACTGTAGCAACAATACCTGTAGCAACAGGTATGCCCCAGGGGTCGATTTTAGCACCAATTTTAGTTAACTTCTACATAAATGTTATGCCGACTATGCCACAGTACAGTCATTTAATTTAATTATACCACACATTTAATTCAATTATAGCACACAAAAAGACAAGAAAATTCACAAGGATTTTCACATAGACCTGATCACTAAAGGCCGATTCTCATATACGCGACACTCAGTTACGCGACGTCACGCAAAATCGCCTGTCAAACAATGATTACTTTATTTTAAATGGGCACGTTCTCACTATGGCTACGCGACAGCTACGCGAAGTGCACATTTAAAACGGTGTAATCATTATTTGACAGGCGATGTCGCACGACATCGTGTAGCTGAGTGTCACGCATAAGGGAATCGACCTTTATACATTACATTAGACTAGAGATGCGGGTTTAGAGATATATATTGTTGCGTAACAATTGGATATATAATATGACTACATCGTATGAGGTTCGTTTGGGGATTCATCGACATTATCCTGGATCCTCTAACGAAGTTCTTTTGATAAATGAAGATTCTCCTTTCTATTTCGTAAATGCTCTGAAACTAATGCAATTCTCAAGTCTCTGAGAAAATTTCGACTTAATATTGAGGAGTTATTATTGACCTTATATATTACCATGCTGTTTATAGCAGACATATTCAAAATAGCGGCCCGTGGTCGCTATAAATGCTAGTTCAAAATTTGTTACACGGAGCTTAAGATGGGTGTAACTCACCCGCTGATACTTTTCACCTCGTCTAAATAATTCGCGGGGTGACGGTCGACTGTGCCCTGACAATCGGCACTTCCTTAACACTATCCACGCAGCTACTTAGACTCACAGCCTGTTATAACGATTAATCTTCAAAATATCGACCAATTTATCCTGGTCTGGGTGTACTACACCCAACCTACCGCACGAAGGGTTAAAACAATGTTATCATTATTTGACAAGCGATGTCGCACGATGTGGCGTAGCTGAGTGTCGCGCATATGGGAATCGACCTTAAATCCTTTAAACTTTGAAAAATCTTATTGAACACACAAAAGACAGAAACCATCACCTATCCACGAAAATACACAAACACCAAACTTATTTACCCACCGAAAATTGACACTATTAACCACCTTACGTACCACCTAAGAAGGCGGTAAAATACCTATTTGTTCATCTCGACACAAGATTATGTTACAAAACACACAATGAACAGAGCTTTTGCTACAGTAAAGAGCATCTACTCCCTAACGAACAAGAATAGTAAATTATCCAAAGACAACAACATTTTATTGTATAAAACTATAACGGCCCGTTTTAGTTTATGCAGGATCGGCTTGGTGCAGTGCTGCCAAGATCAGCCAGGTAATCCTGCTAAAGATTCCAAAACACGTACCTTAGAATGGCATTGAATATCCCTATGCATTGATAGCAAGATTAATGACTTACATGAAGAAGCTCAGATATTTCTTCCCAGACTAACGGACTACATCAGTTGCTACAATTCTACGTTTTTAATTTTTTTCCGATAAAAACGATAAAGTTTAATTCAACTTCAAGATTCTCGGAGGAAGTTAAAATCTCAAGCAGAAACTTAAAGGACCTATTCGCAATTAAAAAAAAAACATCCAGTCTTAAAAGATCTATACTTAGCTATGGAGAAAAAAACATCTAAATTTGCTTGTAACTACTCGAAGAAATTTGTATATAAACAAAATCGAGAACTCAGACAAAAGGCCTTGTGGAAAACAGTAGAGGAATTATCTTATGAAGTAAACAATAAGCCAGATCTGCATATTAAGGAGGAAGAGACCATTGTAACAGATCCAGATAGAGTGGCCTCGTTATTCAATGCATCCTTCAAAACGGCAACAGAAGGAGGTTCTGCGAAAATTCATTTCGTATTCATTTGGACAATGTCCACATACCTGCCAATACTAAAACGATGCATTTGGAAGAATTCAGCCCCAATGAAATGTCGATAATCCTAAATAAATTAAAAAATAAATCCAGTTACGTCCCAGACTTAATACCATGTAATGTAATAAAAGAATTACAAACTGAATTTCTGGAACCCATCACTGATATTATTAACAGCTCCTTTTCCTCAGAAACAGTACCGGATATATTATAACACTCTTCAGTGGTCCCAATATTTAAGATAGGAGATTGTACAGATTTGAACAACTACAGACCAATAGCTCTGGTTTCTGTATAATAAATAATATTGTATGGAATATCGCCTGAAGCCGTTCACTTCGAAAACCAACTTGATTACTAAAGAACAACATGGTTTCCGTAAAAGTAAATCAACCACTACAGCAATAAATGAGTTCCACAACAAATTTATGAACGAGGTGGATAAATTGTGGGTATATATTGTGATCTCTCTAAGGCTTTTGACTGTGTCTCGCACGACATACTCTTTAACAAATACTTATATGGAATAAGAGGAAAAACTGGGTGGTGGTTCATATCTTACATAAACAACAGACGAAAATACGTCAAAATTGAAAATAACGAAAGGACTGGAATGTCACTGTTGACTTTATCGTTCAAAAACACTGTACAATGTATGCCGATGATACAAGTATTATAACATCTGAGGATTCCCTGGTGGAAAACGATATCAAAGCAAATGTAATCTTAGACAGACCTTATACATGATTTTGTTCAAATAAATTGTTTATTAAATCCAGAAAAAACTAACTATATAATTCTTAAATATAGTTGAAGGAAACCCTCTCAAGATTTTCTACTGCAAATCGGAAACTACCGATTACATCTAAAGCAAGCGGTCAAATTTTTAGGAATATTTCTGGAAAAATACCTGTCGTGGAAACTTCCAACAGACTACATCGTACGCAAACTAAATAGCAAAGCGTATCTTTTGAGTAAGGTAGGGAATACGGTTGGCAAAGAAGTCTTTTTAAAAGTGTACCATGCCGAGATCCATTCGGTATTATCATATGGCATCCTGCTATGGGGAATTTCCTCACAAACATAAAGAGTCCTTTTAGCTCAAAAGAGGATTATAAGAGTAATAACTGGATTAACCATTACAACATCCTGCAGGCCATTTTATCAGAAACTGGAAATTCTAACCGTGATGTCCGTCTATATATGGAAAATAGCGTGCTATGTGTTTAAAAATGCGCAATTATTTGATATAAGGGGGGCTCACCATTCTTACGAAACCAGAAATAGTCAAAAACTACGCTTTATAAGAAGTAATCTTAATCTGTGCCAAGGGACACCAAATAGGATAGGTATAGACATATCCAATCGTATACCTTTGCAGATCAAGAATCACAGAATATACAAATCCTTTAGGAAGCAACTAAAAAGGCGAAAGTGTTATTAAACGTTTATTTTAAGTGTTATATTTTATAAATTTGTCTTATCTAATCTAATTGTGCATTAATCTAAATTTTTGTTTTTTGCTTTGTTTTTATGACTTTTCTAATATGTATTGTATTTACATCTGGAGATAAATAAATTTTTTTATTTTGGTCTATGAACACACACAATGATTTTACACTAAACATTACAAACACTCAAACAGACATGTTAGACATGACGAGAATAGTGAATATGCATCAATTTTTTTTATTGGCATAATTCACTTTTTACTGCTTTTTAACATAGCAAAATAAATAAATAGTTTTGAATGTGTTTCAATTATTTTTTTTTTAATATATAAAATACCGATTAAATTTGACCTGTTTGAACAGTCCCATTTATCGCGCGCTTTGGAATGACTCAGAACATGTTGTCATTTCATGTTGTATACTATTTGCATGTACAGTTAAGGATTTTCAGTTTCAAACGCTCTTTCGATAATGGAAAAAGCTTAAGAAAATATTTTATAAACACTATGTACTAAGTACACCAGATAAAGTGATAAAGTCCGAAATCGAGGTGTACCACCCTACCCTTTTTTGCGCATGCGATACAAAATTCGCTGTCATAAACTACCATACTACCATAATATATATATATATATATATATATATATAATTGTATATACACAACTACCATAAATGCATCTATTTTTGGTAGATTGTCGGATTGTGCTTAAAAAACTTTCAGTGATTGCTCTTGATAATTAATAATCTCATTTTATACCAAAATCGCACTAGGTATTGCAAAGCACTACAGTAATATTGCAAAGCAAAACAGCACCGTGAATATCGACGCCGAAAATGTTTCATATATTCAAATGTTTCCATGTTTCGATTCGACCAATGATGATGCGTTTCGCAAATTTGAATTTCGCTCGCATATTTTGGACACTTTGATTTAAATTTTTGGAGTGGAATTGGACATTGAAAATCGATAAGCTGGAACAACGTATTAAAAGAAATAATCTATTAATACATGGAATCCCAGAAAACAAGAATGAGATATTAGAGACTTCTGTAGCTGCGGTAATCAAGGAGATGCTAAACACCGATGTGGATGGTGAATTAATTGAAAATTGTCATCGTTTAGGCGCGCCTAAAATTGGTAAAACAAGGGCAATTCTAATAAAATGTACGTCCTGTAAGTGTCGGGATCTTGTTTTCCGTAATAAAAGAAAACTAAAGGGGTCTAAAATGTCCATTAAAGAGGACTTAACTAAAATGCGCTCGAATGTTTTAAAGGAAGCCGTTGAAAAATTTGATCGCAAAAACGTGTGGACAGATAAGGGTAATATAATTATTTTAGTTAAAAATAAAAAACGTAAAATAACCTGCATTCAAGACCTAAACGCAGTAATAGTTAGTAACTAAATAACTGTTTATGCCTCATTTGGTTCAACCGCTTTCTTTATTTGGCGTTCTTTATTGACTTTTGATATTATACTCTCGATTTAATTTGTTTATGTGTATGTATGTGTTTGTGTATGTATTTCGTGTACGTGTATATGTATATATTTGAGTATGTATATGTCCATATGTATATAATATATCAATTCGGAGTCACATAACGGCACGTTGATTTAAAATAATTTTAAAACAAAAACAAACAAAAAGTTTGTATAATTCATTCATTTCATTTAATTAATTCATTTTGATAAATATTTGTTATTAAAAAATTGGACATTTAAATGTGCGATCGTTAATACCCAAAATTAATTGTGTTAGGCAGCTTCTCATAGGTTTCGAATCTGACGTTCTTGCAGTGAGTGAAACATGGCTCTCAGAAAACATTAGTAATGAGATTATTAGTATTGCTGGGTATAGAGTTTCTCGATGTGATCGCCCGAACAGAGGTGGTGGTGTGTTTTCTATTTGCGTAATAATCTCAAATTTAACATTTTAAATAGTCATCCAGCAGTTGAACAACTATGGATATCGATAAATAATATTGCTATAGGCGTCCTATATCGACCAGAGACTATAAATTATAAACTCTTCATAGATCATCTGAAAGAGTCCATTGATAACGCACTTACTTCTTGTGAAAAAGTCATCTGTTTAGGTGACTTCAATATAGATATGATGAAACCAGACGATCCCAAAACAGTTTACCTTAACTCCATCATACGCTCTGCAGGTATGCAGCAAATTGTATCCCAGCCTACACGAGTCACGCTTGCCTCAATTACCACGATAGATCTAATCATAATTACCGGAAATATTTTAGTACAAGATACTGGTGTAAAAGATATAGATTTCTCGGATCATGATCTAGCCTATGTCGAAGTTCAAAACGACGTAAACAAATAATCATCCAGATTACTTACATACCGTAATTTTAATCACTTTTCTTTCGATGATCTAACTAATGAACTTAATTCTTCGCCATTAGCCGAAATTTATTACTTAAATAACATTGACGACAAAGTAGCTCTGCTCAATAACTGTGTTCTAGATATATTTAACAAACTAGCTCCGCTTAGAACAATAAAAGTAAATAAACAAACACCCCCATGGCTAACGGATAATATTAAACTTCTAATTAAACTTAGAACTAAAGCAAAGGCTAAATTCAAAAAAAAACAAATGGCCAAGTGATTGGAACTATTACAAGTCTTCGTAATTATGCAAGCGTGGCCATAAAAAATGAAAAGAAAGCTTTCTTTCAATGGAAATTAGATACCACAGATCCTAAAAAAATGTGGAAGGAATTAAGATCCCTGAATCTTATTCCAAATAAGAGTAACAAAGTTAGTCAGATTCCCTCTGACTTGGGGAACGCTAATGACATAAATGACTATTTCACTGGTTCTATACCAAATCCCAATGTAAACTATAGTGACCTTATAGGCTACTACAAACATAACTTTAAATGTAATTTCTCTTCTGGCTTCACCTTCAAACTTGTAGATGTAGAGGATGTCAATAAAATTTTGAAAAACATCAAATCCACCTCCAGTGGCTATGATGGTTTGAATATTAGACTCATTAAATTATGCTGCCCCTATATACTGCCCTTCATTACCAATATAATAAATAGTTGTTTACTAGATGGGGTCTTTCCCAGCGCGTGGAAGATGGCACTGATTACGCCATTACCGAAAAAACAAAACCTCACTCAACTTAGTCATCTGAGGCCAATAAGTATTCTGCCAACACTTTCCAAAATCTTAGAAATAATCATGAACAACCAAATAAAACAGCACTTGGCATACTTTAACATCTTACCTAAATTCCAATCAGGTTTTAGAGAAGGCTACAGTTACACCACTGCGCTGTTGAAAGTCACTGATGACATCCTACTAGAATCCGATGCGGGATTAATAACAGCACTTGTACTTCTTGACTACAGCAAAGCCTTCGACACGCTCAATCACCAACTTTTACTATCAATACTTCATTACATTGGTTTCGGTCAGTCAGCCATGGATCTTTTAAGTAATTACTTAGTAGGGCGGTGCCACGCGGTAAAATTAGAGTCTGGTATATCAAACTTCCAGGAGTCAGTGTCTGGTGTCCCCCAGGGGTCGATCTTGGGGCCTATATTGTTCACAATATATACGGCCTTCATCATAGATAAGTTATCGTATTGCAAATATCATATGTACGCGGATGATACTCAACTGTACATTTCTTTTCCAGCCGAAGATTACCGCGATGCATTACTTAATCTAAATTATGACCTCAATACACTATACGAAGTGTCCCTTTCTCATGGGCTAATTTTAAATCCGTCTAAGTCAGCATACCTTCTCTTTGGGCCTAAAGGAAAGTGTATTGAATTAGTGACCAGTTTTAAACCTTCAATAAATAATCAGCCCATCGCATTTGTGTCTGAATCGAAAAACCTAGGCATTACCCTTGATAATACTTTTAGATATAATAAATATGTGAGTCAATGTATCAGTATTGCTTACGGCAATCTAAGGGTCATATATCATAATCGGGAGTTTTTATCTCAAAGAATAAAAATTTCGCTGTGTGAAATGACAGTATTATCACAATTTTCTTATTGTTCTCCGTTACTACATCCATGTCTAGACCAAAGGACAAAAACTCGTATTCAACGGATTCAAAACTCATGCTGACGGGTTATTTTTGGTCTACGCAAATTCGATAAAATAAGCCACAAACTGTCTGATTTAAACTGGTTAAATATGGATAACCGTCGCATAATGCAAAGTTATTTCTTATTTTATAATATTATCAAATATAAAACACCTGCTTATCTGTTCGAAAAACTTTCATATAGATGTGACATTCATACCCTTAATACAAGATATCGTGGCCGCTTATCACCACCTGCTCATAAAACAAGTTTATTTGCAAGATCATTTCATTATACAATTGTCAATCTATTTAACAACCTTCCACTCTTCTGCAACGACTTCGATTCGAAATCTAAGTTTAAAAAATATATTTTCGTAGTTTTATATAATAAACAATGTTCCCCATTACCTGTATCTCCGTGAGATGTTAGCTGCTATACAAAATCGTCCTTATTTCATGTACTTATGTTACTCCAACTGTACTTTTACTATTTTATTTAGCTATGTCGATAATTGATATTATATTTATTTAATTATATTTATATATCTTTATTAATTATATTATATATCTTTATTAATTTGATGTACCGAGGTGTAATGGAAGAACAGGGTGTGCCTTGGCACACATCTGAATTACATCTCATTTTTTCCTCTGCATCAGAATGTATTTTTCTCTTTCAGTTATATATATTTTTTAAGTTACTTATTACTACGTTATACTGATCGTTCTGTCAAAGAGGCATAAATAAATAAATTATTATTATTATTATTATTAAATACAAACTAAATGAGAAAATAATGGAATAGGTGTAATGTCAAGATCATAAAGTATCAGGGGTAAAAAATAATGAAAATCTAAATCTTTTGCATATTCCCTATTAGAGCCCACAACCGATCGATAACACTGAAACACAAACTCCATATCAAACTTTATCCATTTTTTGAGAAAATGATAATTAATACCTGCATGAAGGTGTTCAAAAATTTTGATTTTTCTTTTAACTAGACGTTTTATTTTACTGAAAATTAACACTTAACTTTTGAAATTGAACCGAAAAACCGAACCTGAAATTTAGCACTAAATTTCAAAAGTGATTCGTGCTGATATATCATGCATTGCAAGCATATGACGGTTTGCTGCTCTTCAATCAAAATTGAGAAGTGACTTGAATAGGGTAGGGATTCTTAATATATTTAATTTGTCATCTTTATGTTATGTATTGATGTTTTTGTTAATTATCAAATATATAATTTTGAATAGAATAGATGCCACCGTCCCCGGTCTGAATCCAGTAACACAAATATGGAAAAATAAGCCACCGTTTTCCTGGTAATGGCTCATATACACATATGGCTCATGTAAACATATGTCTCTGGCAAAATCGTCACCGTAAAAATCACCTATCTCGAAAACCTCCTCTAGTACTGGCTCGCCATCCACGTTAAAAACTGTAAGGGCTCCCTATACTTGCGTAAGATCAAGACACCAAAACACAAGTATAGGCAGAGGGAGACGGTCCAGGTTCTGCTTAGAACTGTTTACATACCATAGATTATATGAATTCTATTACATCTATACATTCTATATATTTTATAGATTCTTCAGTTTCTATATAAAGTACATGTTATATAGATTCTACAAATTCCTTACAATTGATGCATTTTATCACTTGTATTGATTATATAGATTCTATTACATCTATATATTCTATAGATAACATTAGTTTCTATATAAACTGCAGTTTATATAAATTCTACAAATTCCGTACATTTGTTACATTTTATAATTTCAAATTGATTATATGGATTCTATTACATCTATACATTTTATAAATTGTATAGATTCTAAAATTTATATATAAACTACAAGTTAAATATATTCTATAAATTCTGTATATTGTATAATTATTCTATATTTTATTTATAGTTTCTATGGATTTTCTGAATTCAGTCATTTCTATACTTCATTTCGTCGGAAACAGGGACTGGGGACCTATTTGAATGAATGAAACAATGCGGGGAAACTCAATAGTTCAATGAGACGCAGTGTTTTAAAGGCTAACCACCTAGATCCAAATTGGATGATGAAGAAATATTACATTCTGTAGATTATGGATTCTATTACTTCTATACATTATATTCAGTTTTCAGATTCTATAGGCTAGATAAATTCAATGACTAAAATATATAGGATCTATATAAAGTATAGTATATGTAGAATATATACATAGATAGAATGTATAGAATCCATAGATTCAATGATAAGACTAATACTAGAGTATACTAGAAAACAGACAATACTAGAAAGCATTCTATAAACAAAAACCAAATATAAGAATCTAATTAGAAATCTAGATGTCGTTGGAATTCAGTAAATTGATCTGAACAAACGCTGTGTAGGCAGGTGCTATTACATCGGCGATAGGAAGTTGTGATTTTAATTGGAGCTAGTTAACTAACTGGCGTTGTCTTCTAAGGAGGATAGAGCTGCAGCAGAGACGGAAACAACAAACTATTTTATAAAAACTAATAGTTCTAATTACATAGTTGGTTTAATTTGCAATTATTTATACGCTTTGTACAGAAGCTGCTTCTCCGTTCATGTGCATCAAGACGTTGAAGATGTCACTAGGAAGTAGGCCAATAGAGAAGTAAGAAGTAGGCCCTATAAGGACTAGGTCCGACTAGCCAAGAAACTAACTATTGATGTATGTTACTTGATGTGAGTGAAATAAGCGATGTCTGTATATTCTTCTCCGTAGATACTTTTCTATCTAGTTTTGTCTATATAGTCTTGTATATCTAATCTTGTATATCTTTTCTTATATATCTAATCTTACATATCTAGTCTTGTATATCTACTTTTGTATATCTATTCTTGTATAACTAGTCTTGTATGTCTAGTCTTCAATGTCTAGTAGTGTCTATTTAGTCTTTTTTGTCTAATATTGCCTATATAGACTTGACTGTTTTAATTTATCTGTCTTGTCTGTCTGGTCTTGTTTGTCCAGTCTTGTCTATCTAGACTTGTCTGGTCTAGCTTTGTCTGTCCAACCATGTCTTTTTGTCTAACCTTGTCTATTTAGTATTTTCTAGTTTTGTATGTCTACTCTCGTCTGTCTAATCTTTTCTGTTTAGTCTTATCGGTCTAGTCTTGTCTGTCTAATCTTGTCTGTCTAGTCTTGTCTATCTAGACGTGTCTGTCTAGACTTGTCTGTCACACCTTGTATGTTTAGTCTTTTCTGTCTACTCTTGTGTGCCTAATCTTTTTTATCTAGTCTTATCGGTCTAGTCAAATAAAAAAAAAATCAAAATCAAAACCATTTATTTCAATATTTAAGTCACCTTTTACAGGAAAAACTAATTGAAATTTGTCAAAAATCCCAAAATAACAAAAGGGCAATACACGAAGCAACAGTGCTTGTGTATAAAATATACAAAAGTTTCTACAAAATAAAAAATAAAAAAAATAACTATATATTTAGATATGTTTTGCTTGAACATAAAATTCTTCCAAGTGGTATGGTTCAATGTCGATTAAGAGGTCGAAAAGTGCCTGCTTAAAACTTTTCAAATTGTCCATTTTTCTTATGGCCATTGGGAGGTTGTTGTACAGTTTCATGTTACTATAGGGAGGAAGTCGCTCCGTCATCGTCATATTGTGCCTGGGCAGCTCATAGGATATTTTATTAAATCTGGTATCCCTTTCGTTGGGTTTTGCATATTGGTTAAACAAAGGTTTATGTTTGACTAAGAACATTATGCTCTCATATATGTATAAACCCGTTGTTGTAAGAATCTTTGCCTTTTTAAAAAGTCCTCTACATGATTCTCTAAAAGCTAGATGGAGGAGAATCCGCAACACTTGTTTTTGCACTCTGAAAACATTAGTTATATGAATTCCATTCCCCCAGAAAATAATTCCGAACTTAATGTGGGGATGAAAATTTGCAAAATATACCATTTTCAAAAATTTTTGATCTACATATCGACTAAGAGTTCTAATTGCGTATACTTGAGTATTGAGTTCCATTATAACTCTGCTAATATGCGATGTCCAGTCTAAAGTGTTATCGATAGTCTCACCGTCTGTTCCATTTGTATGGTTTCATCGCCAATTACTATTTCTTCCGGATAGATGGCTGTGGATCTTTTCGTTTGAAAAATTATCGATTTCGTCTTCAGTTTATTCAATATTAATCTACTTTCACCGAACCACAATAGTATAGACGACATCGCAAGGTTGGCATTGGACGTAATCTCTTCGATGGATTTATGCATTAGCAGCAGCGTTGTATCGTCGGCGTAATTCACCATCGTATGTCGGGGTATTATTGGTGTTTGTGGTAAGTCATTTATGTAAAGTGAGAATAATAATGGACCAATGGTGCTACCTTGCGGGATCCCCATATTAACCATTCTTGGCATGGATTTCACAATTCCACTCGGGGTAACTAGCTTCGTGATATGGGTTCTGTTAGATAAATAAGATTCTATCCACTTTAATATCACACCTCTAAGTCCATAACTGTGCAGTTTTTTTAAAAGTATGCAGTTTTTTTTAAAGTAAAACTAGCAGTCCATGGGGTATATTTTTTGTTCCAAGTTTTCCATGATGTGTATTATAAATTGAAAGCATGCGGTCTATACTTCTACCTTGAAACCATGCTGTTGTGGGCTTATGATTTTGTATTTGCTTGCAAAAGATAGTATTCTATTGCACAATAGTTTCTCAAAGATTTTCGAAAAAGTTGACAGGATGCTTATCGGCCTGAAATTACTAATCATTGATTTATCACCAGCATTATAGATTGGTGTGATAAGTGCCACCTTTTAACTGTCCGGGAATACACCAAATTGGAACGAGTTATTAATAACATGCTGCAGAGGGCTAAGGACACTTGGGAGAACATTTTTAATTACAATACTGGGTATATCGTCCATGCCCGCACTTTTTTTATTCTTAAGGCTATTAACGGTATCACATAACTCTTGTTCGGTAACAGGTTTTACAAATACAGTTTTACAATTTTCCACTATTTTATTTATAAACGGAACTTGGGGTTGGGATGCAGAAAGATTTTTTGGTGTATCAATAAAGAAATTGTTGAAATTTGTGGCCAATGTATGTGGTTCTTTAATATCATGGAAGAACGGCATTTGTTTTGATTGAAGAGAAGTAATTTGTTTAATAATGCTCCACGTTGCTCTTTGAATGTTGGATGTTCTTTCTAACTGCTTGTTGAAACGGTCCTTTTTTCTTCAAGCAGTATTTTAATGTACTTTCTGCGTAGATTGTTGTACAGCTGTTTATAACTTCGGTCATTTATATGTATCGTATGTAGTAGTTCCAAATGTTTTTTCATCTTTTTTAATTCTGGATTTAAAAAGACCCGTGACGCTGCTGGTTTGGCATTGACTGTTACTTGAGGAAAAGCTTCGTCAAATTGGCTGTAGAAAATCCCCATGAAGACGTTCCACTGCATATTAACTTCGGAGCAGTCAATGCTGAAAAGTTCGCTCCATGATATATTATCCATAAGCTCTCGATGATGTCTTCTATTGTCTTCGTGTAGGATACGTATTCGTTTTTGGCTTGGGTGCCAATCCTTCTTAATTTCCAGGTTTAATATCTGAGCATAATGGTCGGATATAAGATTATTTGAAGTTGTTATGTAATATTCAAGCTTTATATTTACAATAATGTTGTCTATACATGTTCCAGACTGTGGGTGGCTTACTTCTCTGGCTACTGGTGTAGCATTAAACGATTTTAATAACGACAAAAATTGCTGACACTGGTTAGATTTTTTTTAAATATTAATGTTGAAATCTCCTGCAATAATAAATTGCTTTCCATCCCTTTGTAATATAATAAGGAGTTCATGCAGTTTTTTTATAAACATTCTATAATCTGCCAGAGGGGCTCTATATATTCCAATAATTATTATATTATCTCCGTTAAGTACGGATTCTACCGCTGCACATTCGAGTATATTATTTTCAGCGATGCGACTTATGTCGCTTCTTGGTTTATTAGTTGTACCTTCTCTGCAGTAAATTGCGACACCTCCGTGTGTGCCTGCTTGTCTGCAAAAGTGGTCTGTTAGTTCAAAGTCCTTTAATTTTATTACTTTAATTTGCTCTGAGCTCTTCCAATGCTCTGTAAGAATTAAAAATATACACTGCTTGTTTTTTTCCAACATATATTCTAAGGTATCCACCGAGTTACCCAATGACTGCACATTTTGATTTATTAATTTTACAGTTGATGATTTAGAGTTACGCACCTTAAGATGATTTACTCCCTCGGTATTGGTTTCTCCAGCTTTAATAAAAAACGGTTCAAACAAGTGTTCCGTGGCCATGTATCTGGTTTGTTTAGGATCTCAAAATCTTCAATGGGTACTGAGACCTTAAAGCACGCATATTCGGTCGGGTGTCGGGACTGTAGCTTTTCACACAGTATTTGTTTGAAGTTTTTCTTTGTAAGATATGATATTATGTCCTTTTCAGTTAATTCCGGAGCCAAACGGTACACGTGTAGGTGTTGAAAACGCACGGCCGCCCTTAATTCAGTTGGGTCGTCGCTACTCCCATAAATTACGTTTGACTTTCTCGGACCTCTTTTACGGCGACGCTGAGTTTCCCAATTTTCATTAATTTCTATTGTAACTCCATTGGCTGTGTCGCTAATTCTCTCAGATGTTTTATTTATTGAGCTACCGGGTTTATCCTTGGTAGAATTAATTCTAACCGGCCTTTCTATCTCGCCATTATCACTACTTTTTCTTGTCGATAAATCTTTTTGCTGCACAGGTCTTGAGATATCCGGCGTTTCGGTGTTATCGCCAGTTTTTGGTGCACGAATACCTTTTTGTAGCAAATTATTGGGTATTTCCCGCTCAGCAGCAGCTCGAGGGTTCAACAAATCTTCATTTTGTTTTGTTAAAAATTCAATTTGTTTGGATAAGTCAGAGACGACTACTAACAGGGGTTCTATTTCTTTTTTAATAGCCTCCGATATAAAAGTTTCAAAGTTACCACTAGTTAAAAAAGTGTTAAGGAAATCCAACTGCTTGTCAGAAGGGAAGTCTTGCCTGTCTAATCTTGTCTGTCTAGTCTTGTCTACCTAATCGCGTCTGTCTATTTTAGCCTTACATTTCAACTCTTTTCAAACCAATGTAATTTACTTTTCTGTAATATTTATGAATATTCTTGTTATTTTTATTAACTTGAGTTCATTGTATTGGGAACTGTTGAGTTCGAGCCTTATTACAATTCCGCCCAGCGCTGGAAATGAAAGCTTATGCCGACGTCCCCCCAAAGCTCCTTTTAAGTGCTTTCCATAACATTGTCATGTTTTAATGCCGCGTGAGCCCGAGCGCAGCGGACGAATCAAATTCCCATCCTGTTTCTGCTTTTATTTCATTTCAGCGAATATTGTCTTCAACATTCGATATTATTTCCCTCTGTTTTTTTTTACTGCGGCGCTGGGAAAACGGTGATGCAGAAGGCACGCGTACTTCCACTGCATATTGTTTCGGGATAAAGACGAGACGTTGTTGTTGTTTGATTTGTGGAAGGGAAGCGCCTGCAGGCAATTTAATATGTTTTAATAAATATTACAACAACATTATAATATTTGTGCTTTATTACTACCTGTGCTAATTTTTGTTTTCTTTGTTCTAGGTAAGTCTATCATCCAGCGTATACTTCACACTTAGATAAACTGAGTAAGCGAATCCAAACATCTTTATAAATTATAGATAGACATATCTATCTTTATAAATTATAGATAGACATATCTATCTTTATAAATTATAGATAGACATATATATCTTTATATATTGTAGATAGACATATCTATCTTTATAAATTATAGATAGATATATATTGTATAGATAGACATATCTAAAAGCAGACCATGATGGACATGACTAGACTAGTAATACCGGAAAATGGGACTAGAGGAATATACAGACGACTAGACACTAGGGTGGAGCACGGATGTATGCAAAAATATTTTTTTAGAGATTTAAAGTTCTAATAGGGGGGGGGGGGGGATTGGTGCATTATATTAAAGTTAAAATAAATATAATTTTTTAATAAATTTGATGAATATCTTCTGCCTCCGCACTGACCTCAAAAATTAAAATTTAATGATTAAAGTCTAGTACAGTTATGGCCAAATATTAAGCTTTATTTAATGATATATGGGTGCTAAATGATGCGCAATATATAATTCAATAATATATTAATCACCTTTAATCAAAAACACAACAATTGTTTTATAGAAATACTAAAAAAAAAACAATTAATTTACTCGAAAATCTTGTTTTGTCTCAAATTTAGGCATTACATCCCGTGATTCCAATTTGGAATTAGGTTTTATTGCACCTAATCGTGACTTTTTTGTGCATTGAGAAGTAGCAGCTATCGTCGTCAATTTTACAACTCGTTCAAATCTTCCGGAAAATCACTTGAAATTAACGCTGAGACAATCTTGTGCAGGTACTGTTGATCTGTTCTTAAATCTTGAGCCATTTCGGGAAGCAATTCTCCTTCAATGCTGAAATTTTTTAACAGGCAATTGTTCACAAGTCTCGAGTGCTTTCCCCAATGTCACAGTGTAAGACTTAGGTCCCGAACTACCCCCGTCAAGATGAAAAACAAGAAACTCAAAGGAACTTCGTTCATATGGAGTAAACAAATTATCCACTGGAGTGGTTTGTGTAGCCTTTTTTATA